>CAUYQG010014213.1:0-15966 GCA_963574415.1 Tarsius wallacei | reverse complement strand
CGCCCGGCTAATTTTTTAGATTTATTGTAGAGATGAGGTTTCGCCTGCCCAGGCGGGTCTCGAACCCGCGGGCTCAGGCAATCCACTCACCTCAGCCTCCCAAGGCGCGGGATTACAGGCTGAGCCACTGAGCCCGGCTAGCCTTGTGGTTTTTATTGCACAATTTTTTACAGCATGGGAATTTCTTGGAACTTGTGTGTTGTGTTATAGCAAAACTGACCCTATGTGAAGTACCTAACACAATTGCTGGCAGACTTCAGACACTCAGTACGAGGTAGCCAGTTTATTAATGTTAATCCATGTAAGTATGATTTTAGGTTGGGACAGCGATCACTAATTAAAACATTTAATTGCCTTGATTGTGAGTGTAATTGAAATGGAAAGTCTGTGTGGAAGGGTTTTTATACTCTTATCTTTTCTGAATGTGTGCTGGTCGGATGATTCTTGGAGTGTTAGCAGTGACAAACCAGGCATGTCCAGAAAAGAGCAAGCCAGAAGAAAAGAAGGCACGAGAATGGTCTACAAACAATTAGAGAGCTGCTTTGGGGAAGAAGGATTGCTTCATTTTGTGGGGCTTCAGGGCCTCATGCAAGAGCCCCCAGGGCCAGGGTTGTGCTCAGCATTGGGAAGAAGCTCAGAATGGTCCCCGGGGGGTGATATCTTCTCCAAGCTCCCACTGGCTGCTTTGGGAGGGAGATGACAGAGAGGAGTCAAACGTGGGCTTGGAGGTTCTACCTATAAAGTCCCTTCTTTAAATTCAAAGTAGTGTGCAAAGACAGATACTACAAGGCTGATCAGAGTAAACTTCAGACAGAAACAACCCAAACTTTTTCTTGGCAATACTTGGACTTTTGCTTGCCTTTGTGTGTGTGTATGTGTGTGTGTGTGTGTGTATGATCTAAGAGAATAGTTAGCACATGTGCATATTTACACACTGATTTCTTTAGTTATGCCCTTGAACACTGAAAATACAAAGGCTATGCTTTACAAATATTTATGGCTTCTGGCATGCTTAGGAATAGTGAAATCACATCAGTGCTTTCCGTCCAGAGTGCTTTTTATTCCTTTTCTTCTTTTTTTTTCCCCCTTCAATTTGGGGAGAAAGCTCAATGAGTTGCTGATCTGGCTTTGCTTTCTCTTTAACATCCAGGGTAGCTTTTGTCCTCTCCACCCTAAGCAGACTGGAAGCTCCTGTGATAAGGAAGCTGTCATCCTGGTGTTAGGCCCTGTCAGTGGAAGAGAGTCATCCGAAGCATAGGACATTTGAGCTGAGGCCTGGCAGAGTCTGCTTGAAATATTTAAGGCGGGCCATTCTGAGCCTGCACACTGGAGGGCTCGGTATGGTAGCTCTAGGGGAACGATTTTTGTGCCCCTAGATAAATTAAGAAGTAATTATACTGAGTGTTTTATCCTGTCTGCATAGGGATATATACAATTGCAGGTTTCTATTTGCGGTTACTATTAAGAATAGAAGTCTGTTATTGGCAGACTTCAGACACTCAGTACAAGGTAACCAGTTTATTAACATTAATCCTTGTAAGTATGATTTTAAGTTGGGACAGCGATCACTAGTTAAAACATTTAATTGCCTTGTTGTGAGTGTAATTGAAATGGAAAGTCTGCGTGGAAGGGTTTTGGTACTCTTATCTTTTCTGAGTGTGTGCTGGTCAGAATTATATAACAATTAATAACAATCACTGGGGAAAGGAGACCATATTTAGCAAATGGTGCTAGGAAAACTGGGTGACTAGGTGCTGAAGGTTGTAGCTGGACCTCTACCTATCACCATATACATAAATCAGCTCAAAATAGGTCAAAGACCTAAACGTGAAACCTCAAACTATAAGATTCCTAGAAGAAAATATAAGAAACACCCTATGCACATTGGAGTAGGCAACAAATTCTTGACCAAGTCCCCAAAAGTGAATGCTGTAAAAGCTGAGACAGACAAGTTGGACTTTGAAAAATGGAAAGCTTTTGCACAGCAAAAGAAACCATCAAGAGAGTAAAGGCACAACCCACAGAATGGGAGAAAATATTTGCAAATCATGCATCTGACAAAGGTCTAACATCCAGGATCTATAAGAAACTCAGACGAAGTGAAAAGAAAAAAAACAAGCAACTCCGTTAAAACGTAGGCAAAAGACATGAACAGACACTTCTCAAAAGATGACACACAAGCAGCCAACAGACACATGAAAAAAATGCTCAGCCTCACTAATCATCAGAGAAATGCAAATCAAAACTACAATGAAACAACCGCCTAACTCTGATAAGGATGGCTATCATTAATAAGTCAAAAATCAACCGATACTGACTTGGGTGTGGTGAAAAGGGAATGCTTCTACACTGTTGGTAGGAGGGCAAGCTAGACCAACCTCTATGGAAAGCAGTATGGATTCCTAAAATAATTAAAAATTGACCTTTCATACGATCCAGCAATCCCTCTCCTGGGAATATACCTGGAGGAACGTAAATTGTTTTACCAAAAAGACACCTGCACATGCATGTTTATTGCCACACTATCCACAATAGCAAAAATGTGGAACCAATCCTACTGCCCATCAAAAGTGGACCGGGTAAAGAAATATGGTACATATACACAATGGAGTATTATGCAACCATAAAGAAGAACAATCACGGACTTCACAGCAAACTGGATGGGGTTGGAGCTCATCATCTAAGTGATCTGTCACAACAACAAAGAACGTTCTTTGTTCTCACTTCTAAGGGGGGGTCTGAACAATAGTCACATGAGCACAAGGGCGGGATCGGTGGTCACTGGGCACTGCTAGGGGAGAGAGGGAGGGAGGAAGGTGGTAGGGATATATGGCAACACGAATGGTACCCAGTCCACTACCAGGGGGAGTGAGGGCCAATTGGAAGCCCAAACTTGACCTGCATGCAGCCTGCTTATGTGGCTAATCCTCACTTGTATCCCACATCTCTATAATAAAATAAAAATTAAAAAAAATTAAAATTAAAAAGGGAAGAATAGAAGATATTTCAAACATATTTGATTTGATGAAATTAGTTTTTCCCATAGGCATAGGAGGGGTATGGCTGCTCACATGCTGAATCTTAACAGAACTATAAAAAAAACCTCAACAAAATAGCATTTAAAAAAAAATGGCAGCTGTCCTGCTCTGATGCTTTACAAAGGAATGCTATTTTTTTGTTTGTTTGTTTCCATGAAGAGCACCTGGGATTTAGGCTTGCTCTTAGATTGATTTTTCTTAAACCAAGGGTCATTACATTTCTTCCTCTGAGGTGAGCTATTTGGGCCTCTGCTCCTTCTAGCTCTGGAAAATATGGATGGTCTTTCCATGTGGGAGCTGGTGCTGTCTGCATTGGCTCCAAGGACGTGGCACATGGACTGCTGTTCTGAGATCTGACCCTGTGGCAGTCTGATGGGCTGGCCTGGACTTGTGGATAATGACCAGAAGGAACTGGCCTGGAACTACCATCATTCCCGGCTACTAGCCTGGACGATCCTGCTTGGGAAATGACTCTAATCAACATTTTTTCCTTCTAGTCCTGCTGTGCGTGGTTGAAGATGGCAGGCCCCTGGATCAATAATCGACTGGGGCATATGGCCCCAGCTGGTCAACCTCCCTCCTTAAGCCACCCATCAAAACCCCCGCCTTCCTCCCCTAGAGCCATATGACTTCAAGTAAGGTGCATCTATTTTGGCTCTCTTCCCTCTTCCTTAGCCTCTCATAATGGAAAGAGTGTGGGCTCCAGAAGCCTGGCTTTAAATCCCAGTTCTGTTATCTATCAGCTTTGTGATTTGGGGCAAGTGACTTAATCTCTCTGAGACCTTGCTTACTCATTTAAAAAAATGGTGTCAATCACCTCTAACTATCAAAGCTGTTGAGAAAACATCATGCAAAGTATCTTCTGTGTGCCAGGCACATAGAAAACTCTCTGGAACTGGAATCCACACAAGCTTCACCAATAACTTGTTTTGAGTAAGTCTATTGCTTTAGTCCCAGTCAGCATGTCTCCAGAGCAGAGCGATGGGTTGATCCTGCTTTCTTATTTGTGCCAGGCTCTGCCTAGGCCCGGGGCTACAGAGGTGAGTAAGAGGAAGTCTCTACCTATAAAGGCACTCCCCGTTTTACTCAAATCTACCTTTTCAACAAACATACATTGCTACCTACTGTGTGCAAAGTCGCCGAGCCCTTGGGGAGGATACTCAGTTGATGCAGCCACTGTTTTGTTCATAGGTTATCTGTTTTATGCCAGATATTGCTATATGCATGATGGCTAGAAGCAATGTTGCAAGACGCTCTCCCTTTGAGAAGCTCAGAGTGTAGTAAAATACACCTAAGTATGGGGAAAGCAGATGGAAAGAGAATATGATCTGGTTGTTAAAAGGCACTTGTGTTGCTGGATGTACAGGCCGCACACAGTAATGTGGGTTGAACTTTTCCAAGTATTCAGATCTTGAAACTTAGAGCTTCACTGAGACAGCCCTCTCATTTTATAGCTGAGGAAACAGGCCAGGAGGGGCTCCTGACTTAGGTAAAAGTAGATCTGAGACCAGCCCTGCAGCAACTTTTATTTGTGTAGTTACTAAAGCTTAAAACACTCTCTCTGTCTTCTTAATCCTGTTGTCATCGGTAGATTTTTTTGTTTTGTTTTATTATTTGTTTTTAGACACGAGGTCTCGATATATTGCCCAGGCTGGTCTCAAACTCCCGGACTCAAGCGATCCTTCTGCCTTGACCTCTCAAAGTGCTGGGATTACAGGTGTGAGCCACTGTGCCCGGCCATTACTAGATTTTATAATTTGAAGAAAAAAAAAATAAAGTTGTTCCTTAGGTAGCCCCAAGAGGTAGAATTTTAGATCTACTCCTTGCTTTTTTTTTTTTTTTTTTGGAGTTGGAGTCTCACTCTGTCACCCAGACTGGAGTGCAGTGGCCGCTCCCGGCCACCACAGCCTCGACCTGCTGGGCTCCAGCAATACTTCCGCCTTAGCCTTCCAAGTAGCTGGAACTACAGGCGCGTGCTACCACGCCCGGCTGATTTTTGATTTATTGTAGAGATGAGGTCTGGCCAAGTTGCCCAGGCGGGTCTCGAACCCGCGGGCTCAGGCAATCCACTCACCTCAGCCTCCCAAAGTGTGGGATTACAGGCTGAGTCACTGAGCCCGGCTTGCTCCTTGCTTTTTATAAACCATCTCATTCCACCCTCCCGGCAGCTCCATCGGGGTCAGGGCCATTACGAGCTTAAGGAACTTGCTCAAGGTCACACACCTTGCCTTACTAAGTCGGGATTTGAACCAAGGCCTGTCTGATTCCAGAGTCCAATCCCTTAGCCTAAACACCATACTCCATCCCTGATTCAACCTTATTGTATTATCCGAAGACTTGTAGGTTTTTGAGACAGTTTGTAGAAAAGAACTTGAATCATTTTCAGGACTGGCTTATCTGAATCAGCAGAAAGTTAAATTTATGAACAATAAAAAGGGTAGTTGGAATGCCAAGTGAGTCGGGATATCAATAGGAAGAAAAGTTACGACCAAAAGTTATGTCCTCCTATGGCCAGTTTCTGAAGATTTTGTAATCAGAGGTAGAATTCTGAGGAGATGAGTCCCCAAAGGCGTTGGCAGATAGCCCGAGAGATGACACCAACCAACGTCTAGAGGTCATAAAAGGAGAGAGACACTAGATCGTCCTCTACTCCACAATGTCTTTTTGCAGAATTTCTGCACTTGGCATTGATCAAACCTGAAGTTAATTCTTAAAAATCACTGATGCCTTATTTAAAGAGCTGAACATTCTGAAAGTGACTGCTCCACCACCAAACAAAAACACTCCTGGTTCTTTTGTGACCATAAATACAATTGACTTCCCACCTTTTAAGCATGCCCCCGCCTTTTCCTCTGTCTTGTCTCCCAATTAATCCATGTTTACTTTGTGAAAAGCTCGTGGGCCTGTTGAGTTGATGTTGCTGAAGGCTGACGGCCACATAGAGGTACCTCTTAACAGCGATGAAATGTGTGTGCGTGCTTGAATTTTCGGTAAACCAGCATCAAGACATTGGTGCCCTGTCTTGGGTGAATGACAGGGGAGACTGGGCTTAACTTGGCCAAAGCAGCAGGGAGCTAATGGAATGTTTCTGCTCCCCTTAAAAGAAGGTAGTCAAGCATCTGTACTTCACACTGAACTCCAGTTTCCACTCTGCTTTGAAATTCTGCTTGCTCTGTCAGTGAGAGCCAGATGACAAATGTTCAGTACATCAGATTTGTTTTCATTTTATACTGCATATGAATTTGACCTCCACAGTAGGGCTGCGTTAATTTCCCAAAGCTCTTCCAATAATTGTATTCTTTTAAAAAATGTGCATATTATTATTCTTTTTCAAGTTGTGTTATGACTGGTGTTTTGAAAGTAGTTAGAGTATTACCGGTTGCATATGGAGTCGTGTACATCATGCCCATTCCCAGATGTAAACAGCCTCTCAAGTTCATTATGTAGTTTGTATATAGCCATTCTACTTGTTTCACCAGACGCAACTTGGTAATTTCTGGCCAGGATAGTGGGATTTTTTTCTTTAACAAAATCGAGTTTGGATAACCTTTTCTGAAAAGCAGCTTTCGTTTTGTCATATTGATATGGATATTGATGATTGATTGAGGCTGCCTGAAGAAAGTGTATAGATGCACTTTGTATGAGCTAAGTTAGTCTTTCTGTCATGCTTGTATGGTAACCACAGTCGTGTGCAGTGTGATGACGTTTCAGTCCACATTGGACTGTATATAAGATGGGGGTCCCATAAGGTTATAATGGAGCTGAAAAAGTCCTGTTGCTTAGTGACGTTGTAGCCATACTAATGTCGTAGTACGTGTTTATGGTGATGCTGTGTAAGCAAACCTCTTGTACTGTTGGTCATATAAATACGGCACAGAAGATTATACACTTCATAATTGTAACATACAACTCTATTGCAAACTTATGTATTTACCATACTATACTTTTTGTTATTTTAGAGTGTACTCTTTCATCTTCTTCTTTCTACTTCTAACAAAAGAAGTTGCCTGGAAAACAGCCTCAGGAAGTTTCTAGAAGGCATTGTTATCACAGGGGATGACAGTTCCATGCCTGCTATTGAAGACGTTCCAGCGGGAGAAGGTGTGGAGGTGGAAGACAGGGTTATCGATGATCCTGACCCTGTGTAGGCCTTGGCTCATGTGTGCGTTTGTGTCTTCGATTTTAATAAAAATGTCCAAAAAGTAAAAGTAAAATTAAAAAATAGAAAAAACTTATAGATTAAGGATATGAAGGAAGAAAATATTTTTGTGCAGCTGTACAATGTGTTTTAAGCTGTCACTATAAAAGAGGCACAAAGTTAAAAAAATTAAAAAATTTCTAAAATAAAATAAAAGTTACAGTAAGCTAAGGCTAACTTGTATTGAAAAATAGTTTATATAAATTTTGTGTAGCCAGAGTGTCCATGTTTATGAGTCTGCAGTCGTGTACAGCAACGTCTTTGGCCTTCAGATTCACTCACCACTCACTGACTCTCCAAGAGCAACTTCCAGTCCTGCAAGGCTCCATTCATGGTTAAGTGCCCTATACACATGTATATTTTTAAAACCTCTTATGCTGTACCTTTTCTAAGTTTAGGTATGTTTAGACACACCAATACTTAGCATCGTGTTATGGTAGCCTACAGTATTCAGTACAGTAACGTGCTGCCCAGGTTTGTAGCCTAGGAGCAATAGGCTAGACCATAGAGCCCAGGTGTGTAGTAGCCTAGAAAATCCAGGTTTGTGTATATGCCCTCTATGATGTATGCAAAAGAGTATCCACTAACGACATATTTCTCAGAATGCATCTCCATTGTTAAATGACGCATGACTGTAGTTCACACACCAGTTGGTTACCTGTATCCCCCATTCATGGCTTCAAAGGTCAGATCTGTACACCTGGAATATTTCTGAGTGATCTTTACCTTCAAAAAACAGTTGATTGTTTTTAATAAAGAGACAGCTGAATTGGATGGGGAGGCCAGGTCTTGACTGTACTTCTAAGAGGAGCTAGTCTGGAGTGTTTTTGGTAAAAGAATGTCTCTATATCATTTATCCATCTATCTAACCTCTGTTTATCCATTAATCTATCTGTAATACAAAAATATTTCAAACTTTTAAAAGGTATAAGAAGATTCTAGTGCAGTGGATAGCACATTGGACCTCTAAAAATCATAGAAAGCATAGCTCTTGAAAGAGATCAATACTTCCCAAAAGCTGTTCTTTGGGCCTCCTTCTTCTCTTTATTGCTTCCTCTTTTTTTGTTGTCTTAAAATTGGTTTACTGCAGTTTAAAAATGTTCAAATAATATATGTGCATCCCAGAAAATACAGAAAATAGACAAATAGTGAGAAAGTAAAAACCATTAAATTCCCCTTAGGCTCATATTATAAACAGAAATAATAATCACTCTTAATGTTTTGGTATATTTCCTTCTAGGCTTTTATGCCATATGCATACATTAAAAAAAATTCTATAAATGTGATCATCTTGTACACACTATTTTGTGTCAAGCTGTTTTTTTCAACTTAATATTACAATTTTTTTTTCCAAATCTTTATTTTTTTATTTTTATTTTTTGAGTTGGAGTCTCACTCTGATGCCTAGACTGGAGTGCAGTGGCCGCTCCCGGCCACCGCAGCCTCTACCTGCTGGGCTCCGGCGATCCTTCCGCCTCAGCCTTCCAAGTAGCTGGAACTGCAGGCGCATGCTATCACGCCTGGCTAATTTTTGATTTATTGTAGAGATGAGGTCTCGCCAAGTTGCCCAGGTGGGTCTCGAACCCGCAGGCTCAGGCAATCCACTCACCTCAGCCTCCCAAAGCATGGGATTACAGGCTGAGCCACCGAGCCTGGGTTTTTCCAAATCTTTATAAATATTGTCTCTTTTTTTTAATCTTGAGATGGGGGAGTCTCATTAAGTTGCCTAGGCTGGACTTGAACTTCTGGGCTCAAGGGATTCTCCTGCCTCAGCCTCCCCAGTAGCTGGGACTACAGGTGCACACCACTGTGTCCTTTGGTGTTTGTGTGATATTTTGTTTGTGTTTGTTTGTGTCTTTAGTGATTTTGTGATGTTACACTGAGTGGCACAACCAACATGGTTTATTTAGCCATCACTCAGTGGTTGGATATTTTGGATACTTCATTTTGCCTGCCTTTGAAAATTAAACACAACACAACAAAACACAATTTGATTGATGTCCAAGATGGCCCAACACAGTGACTATATATATCTTAGCAGTCTGTTGCATTGCTCATGTGGAAATGGAAAAACAGTCCCCCAAACTCTGCATCTGAGAAGAGTGTGTATTACACTAAATTTAGAGAAGTGTTTATGAACTGTAGGAAATGAGAGTTGGTAGATGGAGTCATTTAATTTCATAAAGACACCTCAGAGCTTTGAAACCTCAAGCCCCTGGACTCCGAGTCAGTTTGGATTTCAGGGGTCAGTGCATGATGCACTGTGATTTTGTCTTACATGTTGTTCAGCATGAAGCATTAAATCTTCCTTACTGAGTTTTCTATGAAACAGGACCTGAGCCAACCTAGGAAAACCTGCCCACTTGTCTGTTTAGATATTTATAAGTAATATTTCACTACTGAGTAGAATAGTATTTGTAGTTGTCAGCTGAAGGTAACTGCTTCCAAAGATTTCTGTTCTTTTCCCTTAAAAATATGTTATAAAAATGCATCATTAGTCTCCCCGAGGGTCCTATTTGGCATCGAACTCTGGAGCCAGGCAGCCTGGGTTTATTTCCTGCTCCTCCACTTTCTGCTGGGTGTCCCTGGGCAGGTTTTTCAGCTTGTGTGGGAAGTTCATCTGGAAAATGGGAAGACTACTACTCATTCAGAGTTGGGATGAGTTTAAATAAGTTCACACACAGTAGGTCTCAGTGTTGTTAACAATTACTGTTTTTAGCAGGCTCTGGAAGTTCTGCTTTCTAGTGCTTTGGACCACTTCAGTGGCATTTCTGATGTTTTGCCCTGTCCCTCACTGAGTGGCTTTTCCTTGAGTACCTTCCTCCCCAACTGCCTTGTGATGATGGTAATAATACTAGCTACCACTTTTTGAGGGCGTGCTATATGCCAAGTACTCTACATATATTATCAAATGTAAGTCTCATCACGATTTATGAGTTATGCTTCATTTTATTTTGGATTCAGGAGTACAAGTGCATGTTTGTTGCATAGGCATATTGTGTACTGGTGGGAATTGGGCTTCAGGTGACCCATTCCCCAGATAGTGAATGTTGTACTTAATAGGTAACTTCTGAACCCTGACCCATCTCCCCCCTTTAGGGCATCCAGGGTCTATGAATTCCATCTTTTGGCCATTTAGCTCTCATTATATATAAGTGTGATATTTGGTTTTCTGTTTCTGAATTAGCTCATTTAGGATGGTGCTCTCCAGCTCCACCCATGTTACCACAAAGGACGTGATTTCATTCTTTTTTATGATTGTGTAGTATTCCATGGTATTTATATATCACATTTTCTTTATCTAGTCAGTCATTGATGGATACTTGGGTTGGTTTCATGATTTTGCTATTGTGAATCATGCTGCAATGAATATACGAGTGCAGGGCAGGATTGCTGTATCAAATGGTAGTTCTGTTTTTAGTTCTTTGAGAAGTCTCCATACTGTTTTTCAGAGGTGGAACTAGTTTATAATTCCACTGGCAGTATATGAACATTTCCTTTTTTCTACATCCACTCGACTTTTTAATAATAGCCATTCTGACTGGCGTGAGGTGATATCTCATTGTGGTTTTAGTTTGCATTTCTCTGGTGATTAGCGATGTTGAGTGTTTTTTCATATGTTTGTTGGCCACTTGTGTGTCTTCTTTTGAGAAGTGTCTTCTTAAGCCCTTTGCCCACTTTTTGATGGGGTTCTTTGTTTTTTTCCATGTTGAGTTGAGTTCCTTGTAGTTCTGGATATTAGTTCTTAGTCTAATTATTTAGTCTAATTAGTTCTTAGTCTAATTATTTCTATAGTCTAGGTATAATTTGCAAATATTTTTTCCTACTTTATAGGTTTTCTGTTCACTCTGTTGATTCTTTCTTTTGCTGTGTGGAAGTTTTTTAGTTTAATTAAGTACCATTTGTCTATCTTTGTTTTTCCTACATTTGCTTTTGGGGCCATTGCTTGAGCCAATGTCCAAAAATGTTTTCCCTAGGTTTTCTTCTAGGATTTTTATAGTTTCAGGCCCTATATTTAAGTCTTTAACCCATCCTGAGTTAATTTTTGTATATGGTGAGAGATGGGGGTCCAGTTTCATTCTTCTGCAGATGGCTAGTCAGTTTTCCCAGCACCATTTATTGAATAAGGTTTCCTTTTTTCATTGTTCATTTTTGTCACTTTGTTGAAGATCAGTTGGTTGTAGGTATGTGGCTTTATTTCTGGGTTCTTTATTCTGTTTCTGTGATCGATCTGTTTGTTCTTGTACCTGTACCCTGCTGTTTTAGTTATTACAACCTTGTAGTATAGTTTGACATTAGACAGTGTGATGCCTCTGCATTTGTATTTGTTCTTTTTGCTTAGAATTGCTTTAGCTCTTCAGACTCTTTTTTGGTTCCATGAAAACTTTAGGATTGCTTTTTTCTAATTTTATACAAAGCGACGCAGGTATTTTGGTAGTAATTGCATTGGAACTGTAGATTGCTTTGGGCAGTATGGTTATTTTAACGATATTGATTCTTCCCATCCATGAGTATGGGATGTTCTTCCATATGTTTGTGTTGTTTACAGTTTCTTCCATCAGTGTTTTGTAGTTTTTTTGTAGAGATCTTTCACCTCCTTCATTAAATGTATTTCTAGGTTGTGTGTGTGTGTGTGTGTGTGTGTGTGTGTGTATGTGTGTGTCTATTGTAAAGGGGATTGAGCTCTTGATTTGGTTCTTGACTTGAACATTATTAGTATATAGAAATGTTACTGATTTTTGTTCATTGATTTTGTTTCCTGAAATTTTACTGAAGTTGTTTATCAGGTCCAGGAGTCTCTTGGCATCTTTAGAGTTTTCTAGGTATACAATTATGTCATCTACGAAGAGATACAGCTTGGCTTCCTCCTTGCCAATTTGAATGCCTTTTATTTCTTTCTCTTGCCTGGTTGCTCTTGCTAGGACTTCCAGTACAATATTGAATAGGAGTATGATATGCATTTTCATTATTCCCTTTTTTGCAGATGTGGAAACTAAAAGTTATAGAGGTTAAGCAACTTACTCAAGTTCATAAAATCGCTAAATGTAGATCTAGGAACTAAATTATGGTCTGGCGTATGTGTGGCCACTTGACTTTTGGAAACTCCTTTAAGGAGGAAACTTTTAAACTTTGCAGATTTCTTACAGCTTTCAGCACAGTTCTTTACACATAGTAGGTACTCAGTAAGTTTTTTCTTTTCTTTTTTTTAAATGAATGAATATAGAAGTGATCCTAAGGATAATAGAACTTGGAAGTTTTCTCCAATAAGAAAACCAACAGTACTGCTTTTTAATGACATGAAATTGTTGAGTCTTGGAATTTTGTTCTGCTTCTGTATTGCACATGAGAGAATGATAAATTTGTAATTATTTGCATATGAAACTGGTTATATTTCATGTGAAACAAATTTGGAGACCTTGAATTTGAGTCCCTGATTTGAGAAAATCTGGATTAGCATTACATAGGTAATTGTTGAACCAACTGTAATTTAAACAAAGCCTACAACTAATTCTAGATCTGTTTCTGGCCATTTGTTTAACAGAAATTTATTTAGCATATCTACTGGCAAAGCTCTTTGCTGGGGACTAAGGGTTTAAGGATGAATATGATGGTCCTTTTGAATGCTCTGCCCTTGGACTCCTGAGGGTTCAGCAAACTTTTAAAATGTTAGATAGAGGTTTTTGTCCCCTGATATGGCTTTAACTGTCCCCTGATGTGAATGATCCTTATATATTTTATCCCCTTTTGACTCTATTATCAGCTCTGTGTTGGATGTTTCCACATGGATGTCTCATAGGCCTTCACACTAAGTTTATTATCTCACCCTCAACACCCCATGTGTCCTATTATATATTTCATCTCTGTCGGTGGCACCACTACGTAAACTAACTATTCAAACCAGAGTTGAAACTTCAAACTAAAAACTACAACAACAACAACATAAACAGGAATAATCTTCATTCCTTTTTCTCTCTAATCTACATTTAGCTGGTCACCGATCCTTCTGATTTTTCTTCCAAAATAGCGTCAAGAACTGTGAAGGATTTAAGACTTTACCCTACTACAAACAAATCTGCGGGCCGTTGATCTGTGGATGTTGGCAAAAGACACAAGATTCCTGGGTTAGAGACAAAGAACTGTATTACTCATAGCAATAGCAATAGCCAGAGTGCCAGTATTTTTATGCAGTGTTTCTCCAAGACCCAATTCCCATAGGGTGTCACAAAGAGGCCAGGTGACACCTATGCGTGCAGTGCCCTGTGTTACAGGAGAGGAGCCCTGAACTGAGGGAACTCAAATCATTTATACTGGCCAATAAACACACTTTCTCTTTGCTCTAGAGGGAAATCATTTCTCCCAAGGCTGTTCTCTAAGTAAACATCCTGGAAGATAGTCTGGAACCAGGGGCAGCCAATGCTTTGCTCATGAGACGTACAAGAACTGAGGAGATCCATGGACAACTAACTGTCTTCCAACACATATGTCTTGCACCTCCTCTCTCTGTTCCTTCCTTGCTCCATTAGATCAGGATGTGCGTGGCTTACAGGAATATTGCAACAGTTTTTTAGATGATTTCCCTAGCTCTGGTTGGGTCCCTCTAAGTATCAGTCCCCTCCACCTTGCTAGAGAAACCAACCTGAGGGGCAAATCTGACTGTCTACCTCCTGCTTAAAACCACGTACTGCCTCCTCATTGTCTATGGGAAAGGGCCAAACTCTGGAGCATGACTCCACAGGAGTTTTCAGAACAGTCCCTGCTGATCCTTCTAGGCTCGGCAGCAAGTTACTTAACCTTTGTGTTCTCAGTTTCCTTATCACTGACATCAGAATGATAGAACCTACCTCACAGGGTTATTGTGAGAATTAGCTCAGGAAATGTGGGCTGTTACGGTCGTGTCTTCCAACTATGATATTCATGCTTTAGGATCTAGCCACATGGTTTTCTGCTCACTCTGTTTCCCTTTTCACCGTGCCTGCCGCCCCCTCTTCTTTGAATGTCCCCTAATCTCTATTGCCCAGTTTCAGGCTGGTTAGATGCATCGTCTCTCCCTTCTCTTGAACGCATCATGCATGTCTCAACCATTGAGCTATAGATATCTATTAAAAAGTCTGCTTTTTTTTTGAGTTGGTGTCTCACTCTGTCACCCAGGCTGGGGTACCATGGCACACTCAGGCCACCCCAGCGTCAACCTTCTGGGCTCCGGCAATCCTTCCGCCTCAGCTGTCCAAGTAGTCTGAACTACAGGTGCTGGCTACCATGCTCAGCTAATTTTTGATTTATCGTAGAGACGAGATCTTGCCAAGTTGCCCAGGCTGGTCTTGAACCTGCGGGCTCAGGCAACCCATTCGTCTTGGCCTCCCAAAGTGCTGGGATTACAGGCTGAGCCACCGAGCCCGGCCTAGTCTGCTTTTTAATAGATAGCTATAATATCTACAATAGCTTTTAAATACAATATCTACAGTATCTATTAAAAAGTTACTGCTGCTGGAGTATCAACTTCTTGGGGATGGGGCTTGTCTTATTTATCTTGGGGTTGCTGGCGCATAACATGTGTTAAAAAATGATGAATGTATAAAGGAAAAAATAAAAGGAGCTAACGGTCTACTGGGGTGTTTGGGGGCTGGGGATAAGGGGTGGATAGTAACAGGTAAGAGAGTCCGGGTAAGAGTTGGGCTGAAGTGAAAATTAGGCCCTGTAGGAGTCCAGCTTAGGGAGTTTGCTTGTTGAGTGTGGTGCATGTGGTTTGGAAGCCTTTCAAGTTATCTCTTCTGTGAATTAAAGCAGTCCCTTCTATGTGATCGTAATCACTCCCTTTCCTGAAAGAAGCTATTGCAAATGGAAGGTCATGCAATCTGGCTTCTTGCAAGATTTCCAGTTCTTCAGAATACAATGAATCCCTGTTACCTGGAGGAGTGGGTAGAATGGAGCTTCTTTTTAATTAAATTGTCTCTGCAACAGAAGGTGACTCTATCCCTTCCTTTGAAGTCTCCCAGTTCTCCTCTTGGCTCAAATCACCCTCCTTGCCTAGACTGCCTAACTGGTATGCCCTGCATTGTGAGATACAGTTTTATGTGAGCAAGTCTAATCCCCTAGTGAAAGCGAGGCTCTTTGGGGATTTATGTTTTTTTTCCTGAAATGTTTCATACCATGCTTTTGAATTAAGAAGGCCTTACACATATATTTACTGGCGGGGATTCTCCCTATATGTGATCACAACTTTCAAGTAATCAGAACACAGCCTCAATCTCGGAACGCCAGTGATCTTCTCCAGGGCTACAGCTCCCCTGCCATAGCAGCTACTCAGTGCATATTAGTCAGTGGTTAGTATGTCGTTTTTGTTGCTTTTGAAATAAAAGAAGAAATTATATATGCATGTATATATACATCTATATTACATGTGCTATATATAATACATACGTGTATATACTATATATAATATATATGTAGGCCGGGCTTGGTGGCTCAGCCTGTCATCCCAGCACTTTGGGAGGCCGAGGCGAGTGGACTCCCTGAGCCTGCAGGTTCGAGATCAGCCTGGGCAACTTGGCAAGACCTCGTCTCTACAATAAATCAAAAATTAGGCAAGTGTGATAGTGCATGCCTGTAGCTCCTGCTACTTGAAAGACTGAGGCAGAAGGATTGCCGGAGCCCAGCAGGTCCACAGCACTCCAACCTGGGCAACAGAGTGTGACTCCAACTCAAAAAAAAAGATACACACACACACACACA
>CAUYQG010014206.1:0-29387 GCA_963574415.1 Tarsius wallacei | reverse complement strand
AGCAGCCAACAGACACATGAAGAAATGTTCAACCTCACTAATCATCAGGGAGATGCAAATCAAAACCACTCTGAGATACCACCTAACTTCAGTCAGAATGGCAATTATCAATAACTCAAAAAATAACAGTTGCTGGAGAGGGTGTGACGAAAAGGGAACACTTCTACACTGTTGGTGGGAGTGTAAACTAGTGTAACCTCTGTGGAAAGCAGTGTGGCGATACCTGAAAGTTCCAAATATCAACCTCCCATACGACCCCGCAATCCCCCTACTGGGAATATACCCTGAAGAACTCAAATCACTCTATAAAAAAGATACCTGCACACGTATGTTTATCACAGCATTGTTCACAATAGCAAGAACCTGGAAGTAACCATGCTGTCCATCAAAAGAGGACTGGATTAAAAAATGTGGTACATATACACAATGGAATACTATGCAGCCATAAAAAAGAACAAAATCATGAATTTTGCAGCAACCTGGATGGAACTAGAGTCTATAGTTCCTCTCACAAAAACAAAGAACTGAGTATCACATGTTCTCACTCATACAGTAGACCTTGATCATCCAACGTATTACCACAAGAAAATGACTGACAGTGGTGGGAAACTATGGGGGGGGGTAGAGTGATGGGATTAATGGTAGTAAATATCTGTCTGGGGATGGGGAGACACCTCTTATCAACCAGGGTGCCTGAACGAAGCATATTTGTATACCTAACCCTTAACACACAATATCATAATAAAAAATATTGAATATATTAAAAAAAATCTGCATCTTTAAACCCTTCAGTCCCAACTCTTTTGCCATAACTGTAGTCTTGTTCATGATTTCAGTGATTAGGTCTGTCCTAAACCCTGTGAAGTCATGAATAGCATCTGCACACAGTTTTCTCCAGTAGGAATTTATTGTTTTGGATTTCATGTCTCTCACAATTTTTTTCTATAGCAACAATGGTGTCTTCAGTGGTATAATCCTTACAGACTTTCAAGATTTTTTTATTGTGTTTCTCTTTCATAATGTTGACAATTATTTCCATAGAATACCTTGTATAATGAGCATTAGAGGTCTTTATGACTCCCTGAGGTAGAGATTAAATTAGAGAGATTGTCTTTGGGTGCAAGCAGACCACTTCAATACCTCCAGGGTTGAATTCATGGAATTGTAGCTCTCCAGAGATATTAACCAATTAAAAAAAAATTAAAAAGGTAGTTGCTTACTGGCAAGGTATTTCCTATGAAAATAAGTAAAAGGGGCAAACCATTATTGAAACCAATCCAGAAAAAGTGGTCTTATCATCTTCAACTTCTTGGATTTTTTTTAATTTTTAATTTTATTTTAAATATGTGGAGTACAATTCAGGGTTAGATATACAAATGTTCATTATGCAGATACCCTTGTTGATAAGATGCGCCCCCCACTCCCCTGAAAATTTCCCACTACTGCCAATCCCTTTCCTATAGTATTACAATAGTTGTTCAAGGTCCACTTATGAGTGAGAACATGTGATACTCAGTTCTTTGTTTCTGTGATAGATCACTCAATATTATAGCCTGTAAGTCCAATCAAGTTGCTGCAAAGTTAATAATTTTGTCCTTCTTTATGGCTATGTGATATTCCATTGTATATATGAACAACATTTTAAAAAATTCTTATAGGACTTCTTGCTATACAACTGAAAGACTGACAGCTGGTTTTATATTTTCCCTTCAAGTCTCAAGGGTTAGCAGGTTTATAAGTTAGGGCAGTCTTGAATATAAACCCGACTACATTTGGACAAAAATGTGGTTAGCTTATCTCTTTCAGTTTTTTGTGGTTTTTTTTGAGTTGGAGTCTCACTGTCGCCCAGACTGGAGTGCAGTGGTCACTCCCGGCCACTGCAGCCTCGACAAGCTGGGCTCTGGTGATCCTTCCACCTCAGCCTTCCAAGTAGCTGGAACTATAGGCGCGCGCTACCACACCCGGCTAATTTTTGATGAGGTCTCGCCAAGTTGCCCAGGCAGGTCTCAAACCAGCGGGCTCAGGCAATCCACTCACCTCAGCCTCCCAAAGGCGCGGGATTACAGGCTGAGCCACCGAGGCTGGCTATCTCTTTTCAGTTTTAAATCCTGCTGCTTGTTTCTGTTTCATACTAATAATTGTCTGTCATAGCATTTTTTCCCAGAACAGGTCACTTTCATCTATATCAAAAACTGTTTAAGATGATATGCCTTCTCCTCAGTGATTTTCTTAATGGTATATGGGGACTTGTCTGCTACCACTTGGTTGGCAGAAGTTGCTTCTCTTAGTGCCTTGCCTTTTTTTTTTTTAAGGCAAATCTCTTTCTAAAATTATCAAACCATCCTTTGCTGACATTAAATTCTTCAGCTTTAGATTTGTCACCTTCCTTTTACTTTAAAGTGTCATATAATAATGTCATTTTTTTCTTGAATAATATTAGAGTCTATAGGTATGC
This sequence comes from Tarsius wallacei, assembly GCA_963574415.1. Taxonomy (NCBI): domain Eukaryota; kingdom Metazoa; phylum Chordata; class Mammalia; order Primates; family Tarsiidae; genus Tarsius; species Tarsius wallacei. The sequence goes on along the minus strand of CAUYQG010014206.1, from coordinate 26,932 downwards.
CCTTTTTATTATAATCCTGCACCCTTGTGAAAGCTTTGTTTTTCATTACTAGTTTTATCTAATATTTTTCAAAAAAACCCCACCAAAACCACAAGATTTTTATGCCTGCTGGTATAGTTGCAGTGATGGCTTCATTTTTTTTCTTTTTAAAATTAGGATCTTTACACTGGATCCATTTATCTTAAAATGTTGGACAACCACAGTCACAGACCTGAATCTATGGTATATATCAAGCAATTTAGCCTTTTGTTTGGTAATATCATGACTTATCTCTGCTTCTTGAGAGCACTTCCAGAATCATTAGTGACATTTTGTATGACTCCCTTGTTGCTCTTTAAGGTTTATTGTATTGACCTAAAGACATTGACAAATTTGCAAAAACTGCTAAAGATCACTTTTTACCATGGTAGACAATTTGTTAAACAGATGAACAACTCACATGGAAATGGTTAGCATTACACATTTTTTTTTTTTTGAGTTGGAGTCTCACTCTGTCACCCAGACTGGAGTGCAGTGGCCGCTCCTGGCCACCGCAGCCTCGACCTGCTGGGGCTCTGGCGATCCTTCTGCCTCAGCCTTCCAAGTAGCTAGAGTTACAGGCGCGCACTACCACGCCCGGCTAATTTTTTGATTTATTGTAGAGATGAGGTCTCACCAAGTTGCCCAGGCAGGTCTCGAACCCGCGGGCTCAGGCATTCCACTCATCTCAGCCTCCCAAGGTGCAGGATTACAGGCTGAGCCACCGAGCCCGGCAGCATTACACATTTTAATCAGATACTAGTAATACTTGATCTCACCACAATAGCAACAGAAGGTAGTTATGAAAATATTACTGTTGTGTGGTATGTACTACAGTTAGTTTTATGCTGTTATGTTTTACTTTCACTTTTTAATGTTTGTTTACATTTCACTTAACAGGGAGTAACACCATGAATGGTTCATAAATACTTGTGGGCCTGCTTTGATAAATTTAAAATTTTTATGACAGGTTTTCTAGGAGTAAAAAAAGACTAGTATCTATGTCTTTTATGCACTAGTGGGATACCTAACTTTTTCTTGTTTTTAAAGATATTTCTAGACTATTGGGTTCGTCTGTGATTTTTTTCAAATAGTTGCAAATCTCCAAAATATTTTCCAATATATTTATTAAAAATATTCATGTAAAGGTGGGCTCAAGTTATTCAGACTCATGTTGTTGACGTCAGTGGTACATTGTGTGTCCATTAACGCATTCTCTTAATTATTGATTTATGTCTTTACCTTTTAAATCATATAGGAAATGAAAAGATAAGTTATGATTCAAAAATACAACGATACTAGCTTTTATTTTACCTATGTAAAAGTAAAGTTCTTTATTTTTCCATATTGGTTAGAGTTAGCATCTTTTTTTTTTTTTTCAGTCTAAAGTATTTTAGCATTTATTGTAGTGTAGGTCTACCACTGTTAAGTTGCTCTGCTTTTCTTTACTGGGAATGCTTTAATTTTGATTTAATTTTTAAGGTTACATTTGCAGGATGTGGAATTCTTGGCTGTTATCTCTTCCAGTGTTTTAAAAATGTCATCCTACTCCCTTTGGCTTACATGGTTTCTGATGAGAAATCTGAGATTTCTTATTAATCTTATTGTGGATTCTTTGTATGAAATGCGTTGCTTCTTTCCTGCTAGCTTTCAAGATTTTCTGTTTACCTTTGACTTTTGACAATATGATTATGTCTCTTCGTGGATTGCTTAGAATTTATACTTTGAATAACTGTTTCTTGAATGTGAAGATATTTGTCTTTTATCACATTTGGGATTTGGGTCCTTTATTGATTCAAGGTTTTTTTGTCTTTGTTTTTGTTTTTCCAGTTCTTCTCTCTTTCTTTCCTCCCCTCTGGTAATCTCATTATGAATATGTTGGTAAACTTGATGGTGTATGTTACCCCTCCTTGCTTTGTTTGTTTGTTGATTTATTTATTTAGAGATAAGGTCTCAGTCTGTCATGCAAACTGGAGTGCAGTAGCAGAATCATAGTTCACTGCAGCCTTGAACTCCTAGACTCATGCAATACTCCCAGCTTCCACCTCAGATTCCTGAGTAGCTGGGACTACAGGCATGCAGCATCATGCTCAGTTATTATTATCATTATCATTAAATTTTATGTCAAAAATAAGGTCACAATATGTTGCCTAGCTTGGAATCCAGTTCCTGGTCTCAAGTGCTCCTCCTGCCTAAGACTCCAAAAGTGTTGAGATAACAGACATGACCCTTTATTTGTGGTTTAAATCTGCTTTTAAAACTGTCCAGTGAGTTTTTATTTTAGTTATTTTTTAATTCCAAAATTTTAATCTGTCCACTTTTATAATTTTCACCATTTTGTTTATATTTTCTATTTGTTCTTATATTATAATCTTGTTTGCTTTAACTCTGAGAATATTTAAGATAGATTTTTTGACCTAGTAAGGTCATTTACTGTACTTTCTGATGGTACATTCTTCATTAATTTCTTCTCTAAATGGGTCATTTTTTTCTTGTGTCTTTGCATGCCTTGTAATTTTTTTAAAAACCAGAAATTTTGAATATTATACTAATAATTTAGCAATTTGGGTCAAAGGTGAAATTTAAATTCTTCTCATGTGTCTTCTTTTCTTTTAAAATATTTTTTATTTTAAAGATGTGGGGTACAATTCAGTGTTAGGTATACAAATGTTCATTATTCAGGTACCCTTGTTGATAAGGTGTTCTCATGTATTTTCGTAACATAGTTTTGACTCTGGACAAGCATGTGACTTTTTAGATTCCCCAGGATATACGGAAACTTTTGAATGTTAGTTTTCTAGAGAATCTCTTTCTAGCATTTTCTTCCATGCATTAAGTGCTCTATTTTAATTTTTCATTTTTATTTATTTTGCCTCAGTTGTAATATTTTGCCCCAGGCAACTGTAGTAGGCTCATTTGCCTCAGAATGTTTTCAAGTAATGCCTGCCACTTTTATGGTGTGAATGAATTTTGAGTTAGGTTAATCAAAGATTACTGTTTTGCTTCAATTCTTCAACTTGTTCTCAGACAGGTTAAAAAAGATAAATGCAATTATCTGAGAATACATTCTGCTCTACAAAACCAGGGACTAGAGTTTCATACTGGAAATACTGGTTGCCATTTTTAAGACTGTTGTGAGCAAAAGAGGAGGGTGCAGAAGAAGCAGATAAAAATGCCAAAAAGCCTTTAATTTATTTCATGTTACTTTTTTCTTGATTCAGCATTGGTTGCTGTAAACTTTTGGCTGTTTTTCAAAATTACGACAAACTTTATTCTTATAGTTTTTGCTTTATTTTTGAATTTTTCTGTGAAGGGACAAAAGCTTGGAGCTACCTTATCTGCCATTTTCACTCACATCATTCTTCCATGTCTCTAGTTTTAGTGTTTTTAAAATTGAATGTAACTGTAGATTTTATAGATATAATATTAGTTTTTAAAATTTAATTTGGGAATCTCTTTTTACACTGGCAAATTTAATTATGTACTTATTTATTTAAATTTAGTTAAATATGAATACTTATTTCTACAAATGTGTTAGTGTTTTCTATTTACCATTCATGTAAATTCCTTATCTTATGAGTTTAATTAAGTGAATAAATTGGATTTTATTGTATAGTGTTATCAATTGTTGTGTAATAACCACAGACTTAGCATTTATCACAAGTTACATTGTCATTCCTTAGTTGCTGTGAGAAAAATGTCTTGGCATGACTTTGTTTGACTCTGCTAATATCACTCAAAAGTATAATCAAAGGAGTGATGGCAAGATTGTGTTTTCATCTGGAAGCTTAATTAAGGAAGAATCTTTTCCTCAGCCACTCAATTTATTAATGGAATTTATTTCCTTGCAATTGCAAAACAAGGGGCTCTAGTTTCTTCCTATTTGGAGAAAATTGCCCTCACGTCATAGAGGGTTTCTGCAGTACCTTGCCATGTGGACTTTTCTCACTATACTTACTTTTTCCCCTCTTTTTCCAATGTATTAGTCTACTTGGGCTGTCATAACAAAATAGTATAGACTGCATGGCATAAACAACATAATATTTTTTTTTTTTTTTTTTTACTTTGGAGGCTGGAACTTTCAGATCAAGTTCTGGCATGGTCAACTTCTGGTAAAGGCTCTCTTCCAGGCATGTAGATGGTTGATTTCTCACAATGTCTTCACTTGGCTTTTTCTCACTGCATGCCACAAGGAGAGAGGAAAGAAAGAGAAAGTTCTTTGATATCCCTTCTTATAAAAATACTCATCCTGTCTGATCAAGACCCCACACTTATGACCTTAATTAATCTTAATTACTTCCTTAGATAGCCCACTTCCAAATATAGTCACATAGGGGGGGTAGGGCTTCAACATATGAATTTTGCAGGAACACAAACATTAAGTCCATGGCATAACTCCTGGCACTATAAAATTTGTGTCTTCACATGCCTAATACATTCATTCCATCCCAGCAACCTAGAGTCTCAACACATTTTAGCATACTCTTCAAAACTTTATTAAAGACTGAAGTCTGAAGTCTCATCTAAATTTCATCTATATCAGATATGTTTGAGACTAGAGATATAATTTTTCCTCAGGCAATATCCCTCTCTTAATGTAAACCTGTGAAACCAGAGAAATTATGTGCTCTCAAAATACTCTAACAGAACAGGCAGAGAATAGTCATTCCCATCACAAAATGGAGAAATCGGAAGGAAGAAAGAAGCGAGGTTATCAAAGTCCAAAATATAGCAAGGCAAATTCCATTAGGTCTTAAGGCTAGAGTTGATTTCCCTTTCATCTGATGCTCTGTCCTACAGAATCATGGAGGTAGCAGAGTCTGTGGCCACAGCTCTTCATGGCAGCCTGTCCACATGGTTTTCAACACAGATTGCCTGGCCTGCTGAAAAAAGAGGAGGGGTCCCCACTCTCTGAGATCTAGGAGAAGGCAGTCTTCACCTCTGGACCTGTGGTGGGAGTGGCAGCCTGAAGATCTCTGGATCACCTTCTGAATCCTTCTTCTCTTTTCTTAAAAAATAACTTTTCCTTTATTCCATCTCATTTTCTGTTTTCTAATCCCAACTGTCAGTTTCTCTGCTAATACAATTTAATATCTGTTCCTGGCTTCTTTTGAGATGGCTAATTAAATACATGCTTCACACTCAAACTAATCTTATCAAAAAATGCGGCCACACTCTTAAAGTTCCCATTAGAACATGCTTAGTCAATTCTTGCCATATTTATTGGCTAAGAATTTTTTCAAATGTTTAAGTTGTGGTCCCTTTTAGCTTAACAATGTTTTTGAATTTATCTCTCTCCTCTCCCACATTACTATAAATGGTAAGAAGAAACCAAGCCACTTGTTTGAAACTTTGCTTAAAAAGTCTCAGCTAAACATTCAATTTATCACTTGCAAGCTCTACTTTCCACAAAAGCTAGAACATAAATCAACCAAGTTCTTTGTCACTTCATAACAGGTTAGCTTTAACTTCAGTTTCTAATGACCTGTTCCTCACTTCTGTCTGAGACCTCATCAGAATAGCTGTTAATGTCCATAATTCTAACAACATTCTGTTTATTTAGTTATCTATTATCGTTGTTGTTATTTGAGACAGGGTCTTACTCTGTCAATGAGGCTGCAATGCAGTGGCACAATCATAACACACTGTAGCCTCAAACTCCTGACTTCAAGCAACCTTCCTACTTCAGCCTCTTGCCACCATGCCTGGCTTGTTTGTTTATTTATTTATTTATGCATTTATTTATTTTTGTTTGAGACAGGATCTCTCTATGTTGCTCAGGCTGGTCTAGGACACCTGACTTTAAGCAAACCTCTCACCTTAGACTCCTAAAGTACTGAGATTACTGGTATGAATAACTGTGCCTGGCTTACAACCTTCTGTTTATGATATTATATGTATACTTGAAAGTTTGATGGCTTTCTGTTCAGCTTTTTCCCCCTTTTATCTTTTATTTTCTGAGATTTCATAAAAATTTTCTTTAACATTTGTATTTCTACTAATAGTCTTGTCATGGCCATCTAGACGTTTTCTAGTGTGCATCTCAATACTCTTTGAGCCTCTACCAATCACCCAGTTTCAAAACACTGCTATGTTTATAGGTATTTGTTACAGCAATGTCCCATTTTGTGATACCAAAATCCATATTAGTTTCTTTGGTTTGCCATAACAGACTATCATACACTTAGTGGTTTATAAAATAAGTATTTGTCTTGTCACAGTTTTGGAGGCTGGGCATACAGGTTAATGTCTGGTAAGGTCAGTTTCTGGTGAGGACTTTACTCATGGTTTGCAAAAGGTTGCTTCTTTACTGTTTCCTCACATGGCTTCTCTTGGTGCATATACACAGAGTGAGAAGGAAGAGGCAAGACTTTGACATCTCTTCTTGTAAGGACACTAATCCTGCCTTTATGAATGTATTTAACCTTAATTGTCTGATTAGAGGTCTCATCTTCAATATTGTTTTACTTCAGGTTTGGTCTAAGTAATATGAACTATTCTGATTGGAATTAAAACTTTCTGCAAATTTTTTTTCACAGTAACATTAAAGTTATCATTCTAGATACCTTTTAACAAACCCTATCATAGGCCTGTCTTAAAACTTTTACTATTTACTCATTGCTGTCATTACTTTTTAAATTTTGTATTCAAAATAAATGTTATATTGCATTGCCTGATATCAAGACTAGAGTTATAACTCACTCTAATATTTATTGAATTAATCCTGGAAAACTTTTATTTCAAAAATGTAGTATGCTTTCCTTGCTTCTGGCCTTTGAACATAACATTTTTATATAAAATCTCCTTCCTTTTTTTATTTTTTGTTTTCTATTTTGGACTCTTCTTTCAGACCTCAGTTTAAAGATAATCTGTGTTTGATGAGATAGAGCATAACATAATAGTTAAATCTACTGGGCTCCAAAGCAATTTTTTGAACTTGTCTAAGCCTCCGATAATGTAACCATAGTGCCAATGTAGCTAATGTTTTGTTTTGTGGATGAAAATGAATTATATACTCTGTCATAGAGTAAACAACAATGTATGCTAATTATAATTATTATTGGATTCTTTATTTGCATTCCCTCTCAACCAAATAAGACTGAATATGTAAAAAGTCTATGTATCTATATATTTTTTTCTAGTTGACTATACAAAACTGACTTTGTTTTTGTTTGTTTAGCCATTGGATTCCTTTACTAGAGTTTGAGACCTTTAGGGCAGAAACTCTGCCTTCCCACAATTTAATTTATTTTTTCTGATATAGAAGTACAACTATTAAGTATTTGTTAAATTAGTAAGTTTAAAATAAGCAAAATATTAAATACTACTATTTTTTTATTTAGGAGAAAGGTATAACAATGCACAATAATTTTCTAATGCTGTACAGTTAGTAAAAAGGCAATTCAGAACTCTTACCATATCAACTCTAGGCAAGATGCCAACTTTCAAAACATCATCCATAGGTAGAAATAAAAATATACACATTATATATGTATTACATTATACTAAAAAATAAATAGATTGAGAACAGAAGGATTTTAGATCTAAAGATTATGACATTGTATTGGGAAGAAGGTCAAGGTAATTTTGATGGATGAAGTAGGATTGTAGACTGACCTAGCATGATATTGCTACAGCTACCAGGGCACTGTTTGAAAGTCATGCTGTATTGGTGTTCTGCAATACCTGAAAAATGGACAATAAGCAATCTGACCTAGTACAATGTGTCATTTTTATGAAGCCCAAACCGTATTAAAGTCTGTGCATATTAATAGCCAGAACGTCTAAATTACTTTTTTTTCAGTTTTACCCAAACTACTTTTGGTCACACCCGATATTTTCTCACTCCAATCTGTTAACTTTTTATTAATGTTATTTGTAATACAAAATATCGCAATACATGTAATATACAAATATAGGGTGAGGGATACATTATAAGAAAAAGTATTTCAAATAAATTTACAATTGTATGTTTAGTCTCTTAATTAATAGGAAAGGTGAAATCAGTAGAACACAAATATTCTGAAATTTTCTGAAATTCCTATCTGGAAATATAGAATATTTTGCTTTTTAAAAAAATCTCAAGTATTTTTATTTTGAGGAGTCGTGCAAAGTAAGGAAAATACAGTGTGAAATCTTCAAGTAAAACACTTTAATTAGCATAAAAACATACTATTAGAATGTTAGTCTGTAAAATTGAAAAGGTGGTTTGAAAACCTACTATAAAAAACCTGTAAAGGAAATGATTATTTTTATTTGAGATAATAAATCTTGAAAACTGTAGAGGTTTGGCCAGTACTATGACATGAAGCAAGGGATATTTTGGAAGATTATATAGCAGCATTTAAAGTGATTCATTGTGGTAGGGAATGAACTGGAAGCAAAGGGATTGATAACGGGATTATTGCATTTGCCTTATGCTGCTACTTGCTTAGAAGCTGCTTAATATCAACTTCAAAATAGAAATTTACTTGTCATAGCCTGTGCCAGCAGAATATTGAATAGAAATGAACATGTATATTCTAGTCCCAATATAGGGTGTCTGTCTTTGAAATAAACAGCTGGAGATAAATTTTTTGAGTTTTTACATGAAATAGATTCAGAGTAGTGACAGATTCTTCTATGGAATTGCTAACTACTGTGAAATTGAATATAGCAGAACAGACAAGGGTGTCAACTTTATATCTGTTAAATTTCAAATGCTCCACAGGGCAGGTGAAGACATTATAGACACTGATGTACTTTGAAGGTGCCTAGAGAAGGTGAAAAAGAAATGTTAGCATAAGAAAACTAAAAATATTGCAATGAGGTTTACAATAGAGGCACAATTTATACTTGTATGCGTATAGGCATTTAGCTAGAACTAATAGAAAAGTTTATAAGAGATTTGTGAAACATATGAAACCAATAATTTAGGTAAAGAGATCTGACTAATTATTTTCAGGTTTTCACTCAACTATCGGTCAAAAACATTTCATCATTTGAAAAGCCATATCAAGACTCAGGTCTTAAGAACATTTTTTAAAAAATTGACCACTTTACCAGTTTTATAGAACTCAAATCCCACTTGTGAAAGTAACCAATCCCTGGACCTAATTCAAACAATTAAATTATCTTTTGATATTTTTCAAATGAGGTATACAACTAGTCCAATTAAGTTAGGCATCAAAACCAGTACTCTTACGGAATTTTTACCAAGTGAAGTTTGTCTGCAGAGAGGAATTTAGGAGAGAAAAGCAGAGTAAAGCAGAGTTGACATATTTGGGAGAAGTTGAGAGCAAGAGGGAAAGTGAGACAGCAAAAGCATGATAACAAACATGATCAAGAGATACTCTGAAAAATGTGCTGCCTGATAGTTTCCATCTTCCAGTGGTGATAAGGTGCATTTACTGCATCTGAATCCCTGGCATTCTCCTATTGCATTGTGATTATAAGCACACACAAACTTCTGCCAATTAGTTTTTGGCTGTAATATTATAAGAAAATTACTAAAATGCCTGAGTCTTGGTTATCACAACTGTAAAATGAGCACAGAAGTATGGTTTTGTGAGATTTAAGAAAAATAGTACTTGTTAAATCAGCTCCGTGGCTAGTCCTTTCTTAGTGCTAAGAATAATTGGCTTAAATGTATTATTATATATTGTATGTATTTACATACACACATGTGAATTTAAAAACTCACCTTTTGAGCTCATAAAAATGAATTTATCTTTTAAAAATAATTCTGCCTAGGATATATACTTACACTCTGAAATTGATTTACTAGCAAAATATTCTTATTATTATGTATTAATATATTGTTATTACATGATAGTTGGAAATTAAAATTATTCTATTGTGGCATGAGAAGATAGTAGGCCATAGCATTATAAAAATATCATAGCTGGTGTGACTACTGCTTGTAGTATCGCGATAATTAGTCCACATACCCACTAGCTTTGGAAAATTTGCATCCAGATGTGTATCAGAAGATAGTCACTAGTCTCAAAGAAAACAAAATTGCAAATGTTCATCCTAACTACCTTTCATGGAAAGAGACATGGGTCAGTACAGTGATTGTATTTCTCAAATTTCAACATCCTTCCTTTTGTTCCTTGGTCACGTAAGATTGAGATAGTCTTTAGGTTGAGACTAAAATATTCATGTTGCCAAAATCAGCTACTGAATTTTCAGCGTTTTCTATGGTTTTGAAAATAAGTCAATGCCCTAGTTGTTGCATATTAGAATGCTAACATTTCTAATGGGGTGTTCATAGATTTGGGAATCTAATTACAAATGCATGTGAATTCTAAAAAGCTTTGGTTTTCAGATACTTGGGAAGGTAGATTGAGAATAAAGTCTCTTAACTCACTACTCATATTAAGTTTTGGTATTCACTTTACAGTCTGTGAACTAGTGAAGAGAAGAAGACAAAGAGGAAGAGAGTCTGAGGTAAAGGGATAACTAAGTAATGGATAGCTCAGAGTCAATTCTTTGAAATCAGCAAAAATAAAAGTCCATCAATCTAGAAACTGCTGTAATGAAAAAGGCAGTGGGACTGGTATAAAACCAGAGGGACTTGTACAAAACAAAAATGGGAGTAAAAGTTCTCTAAAACTCTTCTAGAATTTTTATCACTTAAAACAAAGTTTTGGTGAATAGTGAGCAGTCAAGGCTTGACTCACATCAAAAGGTCAGGAATCTTGCTTCTTCAAGAAGCTCCACACTTGAATTAAAAAAATCCTGGCATCTGCTTAATATCACAAACTCAGTCTGCCTTGAAATAGGTGAATTTTATGAAACAAAAGCATTAAAAATATTTTCCAAACCACAGAAAAGGTAACCATTTTAGATAAATAGAAAATTTGTTATTCACCAAGACTGACAAGAAAGATTTGCACAGATAAAATATGAAAGAAATTTGCTTACTTAGTTTTTCCATTTTAGAATTAATATGGTTGAAATAGCCAATAAATAAAAATTATTACCTCTATATGCAAATACCCATTAGACTTCTTCATCACTAGAAATTATGAATATGACTCATCACATCTCTATAGTAATAACTATATAAAGTCTATATTTACTTTCTACACAATAAATTATATGGTATATGCAATGTGTTGTTAAACATGCATCCAGTTGTAATTCTTCAGGGACTTCTACTCTCATCCAAAGTGGGTAGCACTTGGTGTTGTTATTAACCATGTCTTCTTGTATCTCTTTTCTTTTTTTTTTTCCCATGTGCTAGTTTGGGATAAAATTTATTTTTGGTCTTCAGGCTATTAATTATTAATTCTTCATCTTTATTTTAATTGCCTTAAATGCAGATTATTTGTATAGAGCTTTACTTGATTACTTGGAACAATCTTTAAATTTCAAATATTTTTCTTTTTAAACTGAGACTATTTGTATCTTTATTCTCATTGTGTGAATCTAGGCTCTTCTATTCAGTTGACAGAATAGTCTGTCTGTTGGGATGACTGTAAGAAAAGTTCATTATTCTTCTAGACAAATTCAAATTGTATCCATTCTATGTGCAATGACTCTATAAAGCTCTAACTTGTCAACAATGGGTGGATGTAATTAATTCTCATGAATTTGTTGCCAAATAGATTCTGAAATGCTTTGTATAAATCATTCATGACACAGGACTTTTTTCAGTAAATCAAACACGTTTTATATTTGACTTTTTTAAAGGAAGAAAAGTAGAGAAAAAGGAAGTTAAGAAAAAGAGAAGGAGATAACTAATTTAGATACAATGGACAAAATAGATACTCCAATTACAAATTTGTTCTTGTATTTTTGATACCTAATTAGAATGCTCTCGATCAGAAACTCTTCCTCAGAATAAGACTGGCAGATTCTTGCCTTATAATTTGTGTTCACCTTAAAACTGGACCTACATGTTTTCTTTTTCTTATTTTTTTTTTTGATGAGTTGTTTGTCAATACTAATCTTAGCAAGCATGATATCAAACACTACATGCTACCTTATAATTTGAGTCAGGCATTTGAGGTGGGATTTTCTTTCTTAGCCATCTGCTAACATTTTATTGTCTAGCTTAGCAGGTCTATTTTTAATTACTCTCCCCAAATTTATAAATCACCTTTCATTGAATTATTTTATTCCACTAGGATCATCTCAGTTTGGTGGGACTGCTGACTGGGCTCTGTGATTCTCTCAGATTGGGTAGTGTTGCATGCCTGGATGGTACTACTGTTTAAAGTTGTATTTGGTCAGAGCCATATGATGGACTCTGAGTCTGGATAAGGTCTCTGGAGTTGCTGCTTGTTCACATGGCGTGAGCAGGGCCAGAGGAAATACTTCACAGTTATGTTTGGACTTGGGCTTGCCTCATGCCTAGGGTGAGCTTAAGAAGAGTACTGAGGTTTAATGGAGTTACCACTCAGCAGCTGGGGTTGGGTAGCGTCAGCTGCATCCTTTACAAGATATTGTTGATCTATCATTCCCTGATTGCTTGAGGAAGACTTTTTGTTTTATTTTTATATACATATATGTGTATCAATTTTATAAATCTAGAATCATATTGCAAATATAGCTTATCTACTTCCCCCTTTAAATATGTTTTTAGCATATCATTAAAATTCTAATGTGATTTTTAATGTACTATTATAATATATTATGAATCAACCTTTTCACTTCACTAGTTTTCTATTAACATGCATTTGCTTACAATTTTTAAATTATTATTACCATTTTTTTCTTTTCTTTATTTCAATAGCTTCAAGGCTTAACAAAATAATTTTTGGTTACATGGATGCATTGTATAGTGGTGAAGAAGTCTGAATTTTAAGTGTATTTACCAACCCTACCTGTGCACATTGTACCCAACAGGTGATTTTTCATCCCTCCACCCATACCCGCTCTCCCTCTTCCGAGTGCCCAATGTCCATTATACCATCCTCTAAGCCTTTGTGGATACTTAGTTTAGCTGCTGCCTCTCAGTGAGAACATGTGGTGGTGGGTCTTCTGTTTCTGCATTAGTTCACATAAGATTATGTTCTCCAATTCTATAGAAGTTGCTGCAAAAGACATTATTATACCCCTCAATATCACAATAAAAATAAAAAAAAAAAGAAAACTAAAAAAAAAAAAAAAAAAAAGACATTATTTCATTCTTTTGGATAGCTAAATAGTAGTCCATGAAAAACATATACCACATTTTCAGTATTTACTGGTTAGTTGATGTACATTTAGTTGATTCCACATATTGGCAATTGTGAATTGAGCTAAATGACACCACTGGAACTTAGTTGGATCACTTATTCACTGCTAACGGTGGGCAAGACCAGATGTTCCTTTCGTAGGTGATCACTGAACCACAGATTTCTCTTGACCTGGGAAAGACTTAATGAGAACACCTGAGCTTTGTGAGAAAGATCTAGGGATACAAGCCTGAAAGACTTACAGATTGTTTCTCACAGTATGATGTTTTTGGTTAATCTGGATTGACACTTTTATTAGCCAGAATGCAGAGCAACTAGCAAAATCTGCTTGCTGGTCACTATAATCCTCCCCCCATTCTTTGCTTCTAACTGATCCCTGGTGGTCTAGCCCTCCTGGTGCAATACTTCCCATGGAATGAGATGGGGGTAAGCCACTTCTGAAGGGTCTTAAAATGATGGAGAAGCTAAATGCTTGCCTTAAACTCACTTTTCTCTTGGAGAAACTAGGAGTCTAGGAAAATTCTAAATGTCTGGCACTGTATCAGCTTGGGGCAAGGGTGGCACCATCAAAATAATCACTTTTTTAACTTTTATTTTTTTTATTTTTTTTGAGAAAGCAGGATTTGTTGAGTGGTCAGAAAAACTCCCAGAACGGGAGGGGGACTCGAGAGGGTTGCCCACTTTTTAAACATTTTAATCATGGCTTTTCTAGGTTCTGAAGTCCAAGGTAGTGTCTCAATCATACCCCCAAATTACAGGATATTCATGATGATATTCTTGCCTGTAAATAATACTCGTTGGGTTTCTATGGAGGATTGTGAAGCCAGAGAACTATTTTACTATCTTGCTGGAATCAGTTTGGGTTTTTTGTTTTTAAATAGTAATGCATTTCTTATAATTCGGAAGATTTTTTAATATTAAGTACAGAGAGCTTAAGAAAATAAAAAAAGCATGATAGCAAAACACTATATTAACAAAGATTCTGTCACTATTTGGTGTTTATGTATTGAAACACAAGAATATTGAATTTACTAGAATAATAATCTTGCAATTCCTGTGTAAAATGCATTAAATAATTCATTTTAACTTTTAAATTTTTTAGATTAAACCACACATTTTTAGGAATGGTCATTCTAATATGTTGAATTTAAAACAATTATTTGGTACTTAGAATTATTTTGTCTATTATATCAGATAAACAAACTATTTTTTAAAAGGGAGTACTTGTCGACTAAATGCATTTAAAATGGTTTAAACTTGTTTAAGTTTGTGAGGCAAAAGATGATGATGATGATGATGACAATAATGATGATTTTGAGTTGGAGTCTCACTCTGTCACCCAGACTGGAGTGCAGAGGGCAGTGGCACGTTCCTGACTACCGCAGACTGGACCTTTTGGGCTCTGGCGATCCTTCCGCCTCAGCCTTCCAAGTAGCCGGAACTACAGACACGCGCTACCATGCCCAGCTAATTTTTTATTTATTTTAGAGACAAGGGCTCGCCAAGTTGCCTGGGTGGGCCTCAAACCTGCGGGTTCAGGCAATCCACTTGCCTTGGCCTCCTGAGCCACTGAGCCCAGCCAAGATTATTCCAGTGAAACTAAAAATCACTGGTAAAAAATTTAAAACCCATCAGTTGAATTATTTTGCAAGATCAACTTAAAATTTAACAAAGATCAAGGGCTCTAAACAATGATTTCAAACTTGTAACTTTGTAATTGGAATAATACTTGCAAACAAAATAAAGGATTAATTGTAATTTCTGAATAAAATAGGTGTGGAGGTCAATCCCTCCTCCCCAAAAAAAAACTCTTAGGAAAACTTTAGTCTTTAGTACTGCTATCACCCTGAATGCTCATATTTCCAGTAAAGGCTAATAGGTATTTTACTATTCCTATTTTCTGAAGTCTTATCATTCCCTATCTAATTTCTCTTTCTCTCTTTCATATGTTTCCCTGCCTCTACATTTCCACTCTCTGTTTTTCCCACTGCTTGAAAACAGTTGGAAATGGCTTCTAAAAATACTTAACCCGCTTGTTAGCTTGATCCCTTTTACCACATGTAATGTTATCACTGTTCCCAGCTTTGAGTCCTTTTTTTGTTCTTTTTCTTCCTTTTCTTTTGTCCCTTAATTTTCTTTGTTGTTGAAGTTGTTTTTTGCTTTAAAAAATTTTTAATATACGTATTTTACTTTTTAGGTTGGATATGATGTTTTATGCTTATAATCCTAGCACTTTGGGAGGCTGAGGTGAAAGGATCGCCTAAGTCCAGGAGTTCGAGACTAGACTGAGCAATATAACAAGAATTCATCTCTATAATAAGATATAATAATATATATTTTATTTTTTTTAGAAATATATGGGGTACATGTGGAGATTTCTTACATGTAGATATAAGGTAGTGATGGCATCTGGCTTTTATCCTTCAGAAAGGCTATTATTAAAAAGTCAAAAACCATAGATACCGGCAAGGATCTAGAGAAAAAGGAATGCTTATACACTGTTGGTGGAAATGTAAATTAGTAAAACCTTTATGGATATCATTAAAGATACTTCTCAAAATACTAAAAATAGAACTGCCCTTGAATCCAGCAACCCACTATTGGATATGCTCAAAGGGGAAAAAAAAATCATTATATTCAAAGGATACCTGCATGTAGACATTTTGTTATTTTTCCTCTTAGCCTTTAGGTTGACACATTGCTTCCCTAGCATTTTAAAAAAATATTTTCCTTTCCCTTTGTGGGCTAATTCAAAGTAAAGACTATGAACTCATTGAATTATTATTTATAAAAACATTGTTTTTTCAAGAAAGTTCTGCTCACTTAATTTCTCTCTTCTTAGGAATAGTATCCATAAGATGGCTTTTAAATTGTGCCCTGTTGACCAAATGTAAATCCAGTTAACTGTTTCTTTTCCTGGTATTTTTAAGAAGGATTCCTCACCTCTCTTACTTTGCAAGAATTTCTGAGTGTTTAAATTTTCACAGGTTTTTTCTCAAATATATTTTAGTACATCTTCCTTATCTCTTATATATGTCTTCTCTTCTCATCTACCTGATACTTCTTTAAGGATTTGCATTAATGTTGTAAATATTTCTTGATAACATTGCTAGATCCTATGAAACAATGTTTCTAGTTTACACTATTCACAGCTTTAAAATGGTATTCTGATTGCAGGCTCCTTCTCAGGTATTAATTATGGTTTGTTCTTATTTTTCATTTTTGCTTGGAGGCTTCTGAACATCAGACATCTTCATAGTTTTTGAATCTCTTAATAGCTAAAATAAATACCTTTTTCAGAACTATCCTTAAAGGAATCAGAAAATCTTTTTTTCTCATTGCTATTTCAAAAAGTCCTCTGAAATCTCATGTTTTTCTCATTTCTGTTTCAAAATTTTTGTCTCTGAAATGTCATGTGTTTTTCTAAAGTAGTTTCTAACTTTAGCTAAATCTTTTCATTCTCTTTCATTTTTCTTTTACTTTATTACTGCTCTTCTTCTGTCTGTAGAACTATTTTGATGTTCTCTTGTGTTTGTTTTGTTGTTTAAATTCATCTTATGTTATCTCTTCTAGAGTTCCTAGATACAGAATGTTCCAGTATTAACCTTTGGATTTGTTATAATTCAAGTGAGTGTTTTCCTTTGTACCAACCAAGAAAATTAACTACTATTTATATCTTAAGGGCACACATCTATTACTATCTATTACTTGATATAACTCTCCAGTGTCTATTTTTCTAAAATAGCTATCTTCAAAGGTTAAAACAAATAACAGCTGATCTGAGGTCAAAGTATGTCAGAGAGAAGGAGACATGGAAAAAAAAAAACAAAACAAAACACATAAACCCCAGCTGTTTAATGCCTTCATGGTCCAACTTCAGTAATGCCTAAAATATAAAGTAAATATTGAAAGTTATCAAAATATTAGCTAAAGTTTACTTTATCTTGCTTAGCCTTTAAGTATAATCTTCAGAATTTAGTTTTCCCAGTCCTATTGTCTGGTCATCATTTGCCATAAGAGTCATGTAGAAGTAGACAGAAGCTGATTCAGTCCAAATTCTACAAAGGAGCTTCTCCTGACCAAAATTTATCCTTCAAATTATTTCTGCCCTACCATTTTGCCAAAACTAGCCTCACTCCCACTCTTTAATGTGTCACCCACTGAGCCAAAATAGATTTTTTGATCTTAAAATTGAATATCTAACTTGAAGGTCCCATTCATTGTAGTCATTAAGTACATCGACAGTTTTCATAATCCACTACTTTGTTTCTAAAGTCTGCCTATTTTAATATCTCTTATTCATGCATACATAATTATTCTGGGGTTGGAGGTAATAAGAGAGAACTAATATTTACGTTTTCTCTCATAATACTCTAACAGTTCAAAATAATTAATAAAAAGAGTCACTACCCCAACCAATGATTAAAGAAGTAATATTTTATCTTCTTCTATTTCCGGCACCATCAAGAAAAGAGGCTGAAAACTGTTATTCCTGTTCTTATAACGAGAAAAACTGGATAAAATGAAATCAATGGCTTTCTTGAACCCACAATAAAACGATTTGCAGAGAAAACAGCTACTCCCCAATATGGAAAGACAGATGAATCCAGAGTCACAATTGGGATCTACTAAATCGGAACAGAAGCCATTGGCTCTGTAAGTTGGTAGGATCACTTACATTGTAATTTTGATAAATTCCTAGACTGAATATGTACTAAAATGAGAGAGTAAATCTCCTGGGGGGCATAGTTTTAGTGGAAGTTTCATACTTTCAACATCTTGAAAGAAGCCAGTCTGCAGGTGGACACATGAGTAGAAGAGCAAGCATAAAATTATACTGAACTCCTTTCTTGTCAGAATCTATGCAAATAAGAAGAATCAAGTGAAATAATTAGTTCAAAAAATAAATCTAGAAATCTATATCCAGCAAAATATCCTTCAAAAGAGAAAAGTAACACAGACTTTCTCAAATGAATTAATACTAAGGAAGTTAATCACCAACAGACCTGAACTGCAAGAAATATTTCAAAAATTTCTTTGAGCAGTTGAAAAAAAAAAAAGTTCAAAACTGGATCTGCTTGAAGAAAAAAAATCAGAGAAATAATGCAGTCTTATTTTTGTCATTTTAAACTGTTTCTTAACCATAGCTATTTGCTTAAAATAATAATGGTAACAATGTTTTGGATGATTATAGCAAAGAACTTGTACAATAAATGACAAAAATGTTATAAGCATTTGGGGTGGGGATTGGAAATACTCTTCTATAAAGTACACATATTAAATGTGAACCAGAATAATGTTATTTAAAGGTAGGCTTAGTCAGTATAAAGTATATATTGACAATTATAAGGTAACCATTACATTTTTAAATTAATATAATGGATATGTTAATATTAAGGATCAAGATAAACTCTTTTAAAATGCTTAAATAACATTGAAGCCTCTGGTAATAAATAGATTAAAATGTTATAAATATTGTTAAAATTAAAACAAATACTCTGATATTCACTTTCAATTTGAACGATCTAAATACACTAAAAAACAGAGATTGGAAGAATCAGATTTTTTTTTTAACATTCCTAATTATATATTGCCTATAACAAAACAACTTTGTCTATAAAGTTATTCTACCTAGTGGAATAGGACAAAAATGAAAACAGAGGATATAGAGGTTGCAATGAAATAAATACAACTTTCTTGACTTTAGGTGGCATGAGTGTCTACATCAAAAATCCCAAAGAATTGACAAAAACAAAAAATCATGGAACTGATAAGCTGGTAGGACAAGGTACCAGAATTCAAAGATAATATATATAAGTCAATTGATTTTCTATTTTTTTTTTTTTTTTTGAGTTGGAGTCTCACTCTGTCACCCAGAGTGGAGTGCAGTGGCTGCTCCCGGCCACCGCAGCCTTGACCTTCTGGGCTCCAGCGATCCTTCCGCCTCAGCCTTCCAAGTAGCTGGAACTACAGGCGTGCACGACCATGCCAGGCTTTTTTTTTTATTGTAGAGATGAGGTCTTGCCAAGTTGCCCAGGTGGGTCTGGAACCCGAGGACTCAGGCAATTCACTCACCTCAGTCTCCCAAAGCGCGGGATTACAGGCTGAGCCACCGAGCCCAGCTCAATTGATTATCTATACAACAATAATTAACAATTGGAATTTGGAATTTAGAAATAAATATTATTTATACTAGTACCAGAAAAAAATAAAATACTTAAGTACAACTCTAACACAATATGTAATGATTGGGTTGTGATAAAAGTCAAAGATCTAAATATAGAGATGTGTTCCATGTTCATGGATAGGAAGAGTCAATATTTTTAAGATATAAGTTCTTCTTAAATTGATCTACAGATTCAACAGAATCCCAATCAAAATCACAATACATCAGTTTATAGACACTAAAAATTTTTTTCAGAATTCTAACAGCAAAGACAATGGACTGATGGAGCTTAAGATGGCAACCAGACATGTCGGACTGTGAGTCTCTGCAAAGGCAAGTGTATATAAAGACTCTCTGCATGAATAGACATGTGCTGGTGGGAGAGTGAAAGTCCATCTGAGGGAAGACTTGGGTTCATGCACTCGGCCCCCAGCTGAGGGTGACTGCAAGTCCCCACCACCCTGAGATATAAATGCGGGTGAGCTCGCAAAATCGTCTGCTGCTCATGGGACTCTCCTGCTGAATCCAGCTAATTCTCATTGCCTGAAGCCTGGCCCACACCATCACCTGTTATAGCGGATCAGCTGGAGCCCCAGATCTGATCAGTGGAGAGAGAGAATTGGGGAGAGCCAGAGAGGAGAGGCCAACCAGAGCCATTCTCTCTGTCCTAGGACCAGGCAGAGACCTGCATTGCCCCACCCAGCTCCCCCCAGTTTTGCTCAGCCACTAACTTGGGACCTAAGGTAATCTCATCAAACTGGGAGAGAAAGAAGCCCCTCCTCCATGCTGGACTGGTCACAGACAGGTCAGATCTGAGTGGCAGACTTGACAGGCAGCAAGTTGGCTGAGTCCAAATCTGATCCACCCTCCTTCCAAAGTAGGCCTGGGGCATCTGACCCAAGCTGTGAGCGACCCAATCTGCCTCCTCTGAGAGCAGAGGAGAAGGGCTAGAGATCAGAGTTGAAAGGACGTTGAACTTACAGAAGTGACCTCAGAGAGAGTTTGGTTCCTTGTTTTTATTATTTTTATTTTTTGTCTGTTTGTTTTGCTCAATTTTGGGTTTTTTTTTTAGCTTTTTTCTCTTTCTTTCTGTTTTTGATAATGTTTTCATACTTGCTTTGTTTCTGTTATTTTACTTATTTTTTATCTTTATTCTTTAGACTTCCTGATTGTGTAAGGGAAGAGTACATTAATTGGCACATTTTTGTTGGACTGTGTGTTTGTATGATTATCTGTATGTTTTAGTTTTATTCTTTTTTTTAACTCTTTTCTGATTTTGTTTCTCTTTTCATTTGTTGGTTGGTACATCTATCTGTTTTCCCCTTTACTCTTCTCTCTCTCCACCTTCCTGTTGCCCCATCTCCTTCCTTTTTCCATTATTTTCCTTTTTATTACTTCATTTTGCTTCTGGGGAGCAAATCTATATCCCCACTGCATGGACAGATTGTAAGGAAGTGGGAAGTGGGTTCCAGGGGGACCATTTACCTATCGGTGGATATTGGGCTGTGCAGATAGATTTTGAATCATAGCTTCCCACTCAATTAAACCTGTAAACTGCAAAAAGTACAGCCCCCAACCCGCAGTCCAGCTTCAGAATTGAACAAAGCCAGAGGATCCACATAAGGAGGAATAGAAGACTGAGCAAACAGAAGGAAAAGCAACCCTGCCATCCCTGAACAACAGAATTAAAGAAGAGGGGGAAAAAATGGGAGGAAAGGAAATCTATACACATGAAGAAAAACCAAAAGAAGAATATGGGTCTCACACAGAGTCCTGGGAGGTCAGACACTGAGAAAACAGACTTCGGAACACAACCATTGAAGAGCCCCCAGAATGACTGGTCTTAAACTACAAACCCAGATATCAAGACCTTAATAGACAGAATACGAAGAATTGAGGAGAGACAAAAGGAAAATAGGAGGGAGTTGATAACTGAGATAACAGCAGTAAAAAATACTGTGAATGAAATAAATAACTGGTAAGCAAGGAAAGCAGAATTAGCCAAGCAGAAGGAAGAATCTCAGAACTTGGGGACCAAAATATAGAACTCACTCAAACTGTCCAAAACATTGAAAATAAGCTTAAAAAGACAAAACAAAACCTTTAAGAGATGAGCCATTATTTCAAGAGGCCGCATCTAAAAGTAATTGGACTTCCTGAGGCAGAAAGAGAGACAGAGACCAACTTGGAACAAACATTCCATGAAATTATTCAAGAAAAATTCCCTCATCTCATCAGCGATGTGACCATCCAAACACAAGAGATTCAGAGAACCCCTGCAAGACAACAAATGAGAAGACCAACCCCTAGACACATAGTAATTCACTTAAACAAAGTAGGTATAAAAGAAAAAATCCTAAAGGCAGCAAGAGAAAAAGGTCAGACTACCTACCTGGAAGACCAAGTAGAATAGCAGCAGATTTATCTACAGAAACACTTGGCTAGGAGAGCTTAGAGCCCAATCTTCAAAGTTCTCCAAGATAAACAATTTCAACCAAGAATAACCTACCCAGCTAAGCTAAATTTCATCAGTGAGGGAGAATTAAAATCTTTCCAGGCATTCAATCCCTAAGAGCTTACACCACCTCTAGACCAGCTCTACAAGAAACACTTAAGAAAGTATTAAATACAAAAGAAAGGGAAAAAAGAACAACAACATTCTTCACAAGAGTGCAGGAAAAAGATTGAAAACACACATGAATCAACCCCAAAACCAAAAGAAACCCAACAAACAAACAGGAACAAGAACTCTATAAAAACCTCATGACAAGGAAAACTCTCACATTTCAATAATTAGCCTGAATGTGAATGGGCATTTATGCACCACTAAAAAAACATAGAATGGCAAAATGGATAAAATACCATGAGGCAACAATATACTGTCTCCAAGAGACTCATTTCACCAGAAAGGACACTCACAGACTCAAAGTAAGAAGATGGAAAGCAAAATTTCAGGTGAATGGAACACAAAAGAAAGCTGGAGATGTGATCTTAATATCAGACAAAATGTCCTTTAAGTTATCAAAAATTTAAAAAGAGAAGATCACTGTATAATGATAAAGGTTCAATCCATTAACAAGAAATATCCATCCTCAACATATATGCCCCCAACATAGGTGCACCAACTTTCATAAAGCAGATTCTAGGCAAACTTAAAAAAGATATTGACTCTAACACTATAATAGCTGGGGACTTTAATAGCCCACTCACAACCAGTGACAGATTATCGAGATGAAAAATCAGGAAGGAGATCTGGAACCTCAATGTGACTTTTGACCAAATGGACTTAATTGATACCCACAGAACACTCCATCCAACGACCACAGAATATACATTCCACTCATCTTTATATGGAACTTTAAGATGAACCATATCCTAGGCCATAAATCAAGCGTAAACAAATTTCATAAAATTGAAATTCTGCCTTGCAACTTCTCAGGCCACAATGGAATAAAAATAAATACTAATGCCAACAAAGTTCCCTCAAAGCCCATAAAGCATGGACACTAAACAGCATGATGCTAAGCAACTACTGCAACAAGCCTCAGGAATGCCATGAAAGCAGTAGTAATAGGGCAATCCATATCACTACAAACACACATGAAGTAAATGGAAAAATCACAAATTAACAGCCTAACAAGTCGCCTAAGAAACTGGAAAAGCAAGACCACCAAAACCCTAACTTCAGCAGAAGAATTCAGATCAACAAAATAAAAGCCCAAATCCAGGACACAGAAAACAAAAAATAATACAAAAAAATCAATGAAACAAAAAGCTGGTTCTTTGAAAAGATAAACAATATCTAGACTTACCAAGAAATAGAGAGAAAAAGTTCAAACAAACACAATCAGAAATACAAACAATGAAGTCACAACTGACCCTGAAGAAATACAAAAGATTATCAGAGACTACAATGTACACTTGTATGGAAACAAACTTGAAAACCTAAAGGAAATGGAGGACTTTCTGACATCACACAGCCTCCCTAGGTTGAAACAAGAAGAAATCAAGACCCTTAATAGACCAATAACAATCCAGGAAATTGACTATGTCATAAGAAAACTACCTCCAAAAAAAAAAAAAAAAAAAAAAAGGTCCAGTTAGCCTTCCAGCAGAATTCTACAAAACATGCATGCAAGGAGGAACTGATACCAATCCTACTGAAAGTATTCCAGGCTATTGAGAAAGATGGAACTCTCCCCAAATCATTTTATGATTCTAACATCACTTTGAGACCCAAGCCAGGTAAAGATTCAACAAAGAAAGAGAACTACAGGCCAATATCCTTGATGAGCATAGATGCTCAAATTCTCAATAAGATCCTAGGAAACAGGATTCAATAACACATATAAAAAATCATCCACCATGACCAAGTAGGTTTCATCCCTGGGATGCAAGACTGGTTCAACATTCGTAAGACTAAAAACATATTTAAATACATCAACAGATATAAAAACAAAAACAAAACAAAAACACCCATGATTATATCATTAGATGCAGAAAAAGCTTTTGATAAAATCCAGCACCCCTTTTTGATAAAAACCCTCGAACATCTAGTCATAGATGAAACATATCTCAAAATATTAAGAGCCATCTAAGAGAAACCCACAGCTAGCATACTGCTAAACAGCCAGGAATTTAAACCATTTCCCCTGAAAACGGGTACAAGACAAGGATGTCTACTCTCACCCTTCCTGTTCAACATAATTTTGGAAGTTCTAGCTATTAAAATCAGAGAAAAGCAGGTGATCAGAGGTATCCAAATAGGGAAAGAGGAAATCAAGTTATCCCTCTCTGCAGATTACATGATTCTACACCTCGAAAGCCCAAAAGAATCTGTCAAAAAACTCCTTGTACTAATAAAGGACTTTAGCAAAATCTCAGGGTATAAAATCAATGTGCAAAAGACAATCACATCTGTATACACCAATAATAAACAAACAGAAACCCAAATAAAAAGTACAATTCCATTCACAATAGCCACAGAAAAAATGAAATACCTTGGCATTGCCTAACTAGAGATGTGCAAGACCTTTGTAATGAAAACTACAAAACACTGCTCAAAGAAATCAAAGATGACACAAACAAGTGGAAAAATATTCCATGCTCATGGATTGGAAGAATCAACATTGTTAAGATGTCCATTCTACCCAAGGCATACTACAGATTTAACACAATACCTATCGAATTACCAGCAACATTCTTCTCAGACCTGGAAACAACAATACAGGAATTCACATGGAAACATAAATGACCATGAATAGCTGAAACTATCCTCAGAAAAAAAAAAAAGGCAAACAAACAACAACAAAAACAGGAGGTACCACATCTCAGACTTTAACTTTATTATAAAGCTACAATAATCAAAACAGCCTGGTATTGGTACAAGAACAGGCATATAGACCAATGGAATAGAATTGAGGTTCCAGAAGCAAAACCTCAGTTTCTCAACCAACTCATTTTCAACAAAGCCTCCATCACCAACCATTGGGGAGAGGAGAACCTATTCAGTAAATGGTGCTGGGAAAACTGGCTGACCCCATGCAGAAGATTGAGACAGGATCCCTACCTATCCCCATACACAAAAATCAGTCTAAGTGGATCAGAGATCTAAACGTAAAACCTCAAACAATAAGTACCTTAGAAAATGCAGGAGACACTCTTATGGAAATTGGAGCTGGCAATAAATTCCTGATCAAAACCCCAAGTGTCCATGCCATAAAAGATAAGATAGACAAGTGGGACTTTATCAAACTGACAAGCTTCTGCAAAAACAAAGAATCCATCAAGAGAGCAGGGAGACAGCCCACAGACTGGGAAAAATGTTTTCCAACTCTATTTCTGACAAAGTCCTAACATCCAGGATCTACAAGGAACTCAAACATGCTGAAAAAAAAAAAAAAAACAAACAGCCCCATTACAAAGTGGGCAAACGATATGAATAGACAGTTTCCAAAAGAAGACATACGAGCAGCCAACAGATACATGAAAAAATGTTCAGCCTCACTAGTCATCAAAGAAATACAAATTGAAACTACTGAAGTACCACCTAACTCCAGTCAGAATGGCCATCACCAATAACTCAACAAATAACAGATTCTGGTGAGGATGTGGCGAAAAGAGAGGACCTCTGCACTGTTGGTGGGAATGTAAACTAGTACAGCCTCTGTGGAAAACTGTGTGGCGATTCCTAAAAGTTCTAAAAATCGACCTTCCATAGGACTCCCAATCCCCCTACTGGGAATATACCTGGAAGATCTCAAATCATTCTATAAAAAAGATACCTGCACACATATGTTTATTGCAGCATTGTTTACAATAGCAAGAACATGGAACCAACTACACTGCCCATCAAAAGTGAACTGGCTAAAAAAACACAGTACTTACATTATGCAGTCATAAAGTAGAACAAAATCATGAACATTGCAGCAACCTGGATGTACTTACAGTCTTTAATATTGAGTGATCTTTCATAGAAACAAAGAAATGAGTATCACATGTTCTCTCTGGTAAGTGAACCTTCAACAACTACTGTAATACTATAAGAAAAGGATTGACAGTAGCAGGAAACTGTGGAGGGGATGGTGTGAGGTGGGGTGGTGGGATTGACAGTAGTTGGAATCTGCCTGGAGATGGGGTGGTACACCTCATCAACAAGGGTAACTGCATAATGAATATTTGCATACATAACCCTGAATCGTATCCCACAATTTAAAAATAAAAAGACAATAGGCCTAGTGTAGTTTATACAATTTTGAAAAATAATAAGTTTGGGCTTATACTACCTAATTTCAAGTCTTAATATAAAGTGACAGTTATAGAGACACATGGTGTGGGGGGAAAACAAGACATAGATCAGTAGAATAGAAAAGGTAGCTCAGAAATAGTTATATACATATATATATATATACACACACACACATATATATACACACACATATATATGCACACACGCACACACTCAGCTGATCTTTGAAAAAAAAAGCAAAGCAAAGACAGTTCAATAATGAGAGAATAGTCTTTTAAACAAATGGTATTGGACCATATATATTCAAAAAACAAACCTAGACACAGAATTGTCCCTTTCAAAAATTAATTTAAGATGGATTATAAACCCAAGTGCAAGATGCAAAACTATAAAATTTATTGAAGAAAATATAGAAAAAATCTACATGAGCTTGGGTCTGTTGATGAGTTTTTTATAGACAACATGAAGTCATGATCCATACAAGCAATATGATAAGGTTAACTTTATTTTTTTAAATATAGAAATTTTATTCTGAAAGACATTGTTAAATCAAAATAAAATGCCACAAACTGGGAGAAATTATCTGCAAAACACTTATATATAAAATATACAAGCCGGGCACTGTGGCTCAGCCTGTAATCCCGCGCTTTGGGAGGCTGAGGTGAGGGGAATTGCCTGAGCCCGTGGGTTCGAGACCCGCCTGCGCAACTTGGCGAGACCTCATCTCTACGATATATCAAAAATTAGCCGGGCGTGGTAGGGCGCCCCTGTAGTTCCAGCTACTTGGAAGGCTGAGGCGGAAGGATCATGGAGCCCAGCAGGTCGAGGCTG
>CAUYQG010014205.1:0-21874 GCA_963574415.1 Tarsius wallacei | reverse complement strand
CTGATTATCTGACTCAGACATCTACCAGATCTAAACTTCCCGGAATCTACCACTAATCCATATCCTTCCAAAAGTCCCAAATGTCACTAAACTTTTTCTGCTTTGACTAAAACAGACACAACTGGATGTAGCAATCAATGCCTTGAACAGGGGAAGTAACCCATTTCTTTTTTCTTTTTCTTTCTTTTTTTTTTTTTTTTTGAGTCAGAGTCTCACTCTGTCACCCAGGCTGGTGTGCAGTGGCACACTCACGGCCACCGCAGCCTCGACCTGCTGGAACTACAGGCATGTGCCACCATGCCTGGCTATTTTTTTTTAATTGTAGAGACGAGGCCTCACCAAGTTGTCCAGACTGGTCTTGAACCCCTAGACTCAGGCAATCTTCTTTCCTTGGCCTCCCAAAGTGCTGGGATTACAGGCTTGAGCCACCATGCCTGACTCACAAACCATTTCAGGGGAGTTATGCTAAGGATACAGCAGTGACTGTATTTTTCACTTGAATATATCTAGCTCAGCCTAGACAATATCAAGAAGATTTCAGAATTGCAGGCCTTCTCCAGGTGCCCTTGAAATTATTCCATGACACTTCCCTTGATTAAATAGGAGTAGGAGGATTGTGTCTGAGGTGGCAGAGTAAATGTCCATGGCCCCTTGCTTACACTGTAGTATGTTTCTGCAGCAGCATCTTGGGTGATGAGGTGGGAAGGCACAGGAAGTACTGCTGTTCCACTAAGACTCTCAGAAGTGTTGAGTGGCCTTCTCTGCTTTAGATGAAACTTGGAGATGTTAGTCACGATTATCACCAGGTGCATAGATCATACTAACTCACTCTTCCTAAGAGAATACCAGGGAGGAATAGCTGGATGACTACACCTTAGTGTTGTGGTGTAGAGTGATTTTGTGTCAGGAAATTTAAATTCCTTGTTATACTAAGTTGGAAAACAACACAGTTTGCCTGGGTTGGGCGATACAGAAAAGGAATGGCAGTAGAGGACACTGAGCATTTTGAACATCCCTCTTAGGTCTTGAAAACGCAAAGGCCTCTCTTATTTACAAATACTCTGTGGTATGTCTGACCAGGATGGCAGACCAAAAATTATACATACAGTGGGAGAAAGAAAAAGACATTGCTGAATAGTGGAAATCGTGCCTGGGTAGAAAGCTTCTTCTGGCATTCTCTGAGCACCAACCATGGCTGAAGTCAGACATTGGAACTGCCTCAGGCTCTACAATTTTGCGGTCGGGGTTTCCTTATTTCAAGCACAGACATTGCAAAACTTAACTATGTTTAGTTACACTTAAATAATGTTGCAATGGCAGTGGGTAGTAAGAAGGCAAACATGAAATGGAGGATAGAATATATTGTTTTCTTCCCTGTGGGGGAAGGGGGAATTTCCAAAGAAGCAAAAGAGTGGTAAGAATTGAAATGGTGAGTGTAGGCAGTTTTCTATATCATCACTGAGTGTCTTCTGCCCGTGTTTGTGTTTTATTGGATGTTGTTTTCATGGGTGCATCACGACTATTCTTTGTTGTCTACTGACATTCATCTCCCTTTATAGTTTTGTGATTCTTCTTGTAAAGTATGTTTTTAATGCCTAATCATCATCAGGGCACTCGTAAGAGATATAATTGGAAAGCCCATCAGACATTCTATATTAAATGTATGCCTATTAGTACTATCTCATTTTTTATTGCAACCTGCTGTTGGTACCATGAATGAATCTTTAATTAAAGGGTGAGGTTCTCACTGAAACGGTGTTCCTGTTGATTTCAGCACCTTCCTTTAATTTGTTGTTCTTTATTGGGGATTATGTTAAACTTTTTAAAAGTAAACTTCCTGTTATCCATGACAGATTGAAAGTAGGGCCAGGCAATTAGGGTGAAACATACCTGTCCCTCCGCCGCCTGCCACTCCATCATTCTGTGCTCCAAAGCAGCCACTCCGGGAACTTTCCTATCAGCAGTGGACAAAATGCAGAACAGGAGCAAGAGCATGCATTTTGTCTTTTCCTTTTTTCTCCTATTCTCTTTTTTCTTCAAAAGCAATTTCAGTATATTGTAATGATTAGGAAAATATAGGCAAGCAAAAAACTAAAATGAAGTCACTTTCAATCCCACCATAAAGATGTTTCAGCACCACCTTCTTGCTCTTCTCACCCTACCATGGGAGCTTGTATGTGTGTGCGTGTGTGTGTGTGTGTGTGTGAGTGTGCATGTGTGTGTTTCCAATCATTTTCTTTCTCTTTCCTCAGAAAAAGGGTCTGCCTTCCTTATACATTAACTTTGGCCTTGGCACTGTGACCAACTCTGGTCAATGGGGAGTGAGTGACTGAGTCTTGCTCATCTGAGCCCAACCAACCTCTTCCTGGCATGACCTCCCTTTGCCCTGAGAAGAGCTTCCAGGTCAGTGCTGCCCCGTCAGACTTGGCCACCGAGGGAAGATCACAGGGGTAGATCCACAGAGGGTACATGTGACACACAAGAAATAGGTGATTTTAAACCACTGAGATTTGGGGGCTATTTGTTACCCAGCAAATCTGACTAATATCTCACTGAGCCTCTCTAAGACTCAGTTTTTAGAACTGCAGAAGTACAACAGCAATATCAGTACCTGCATGCAAAGGCTAGGGACAGGGTAAAGGCAGGTAACACACATGTACTGTCCATGCCTGCTGCATCCCAGGCATCTGAAAGTCATTCTGTTGTATTCGTCAAGCCTTTTTTCTATTCATAGATAATATATATTTACACAAATGAGATTCTGTTGGGCATCCAGTTTGTGGCCCCTTTATAGAGTCATAACATGCTGCAAATATCTCTCTAGGTAATTAAACATTCTCATATACAATTTTTAGTGGCTACAGAGTATTCCATAGTGTGATCATACCAAAGTTTATTTGACATTTCATTATTTTGAACATTTAAATTGCTTCCAAATTCCACTACAGTAGACATAGTAATAATGAATTATTTAACAATTAAATCTTAGCCAACTTATAGTTATATCCAGAGGGGGGGAAAGCCAAAGGGTCTGGTTGTTTTAAGAATTTTGACATATATTATAAAATTGTTTACAGCTTACGAACTTATATAATTAATAAAGCAAAACTTAGAAGAGATTTATATAACTATAATGCCTATATTTAAAACTTCCTATGGCAAAATTCCATCAAGATATTACATCAAAATGTATGGCCCCTTATGTTGAAGTATATTTTCCTGTCTCCAGTAAATTATTTTAACCAAAAAAACCACACTCTGGTATGTTCTCAAAACATATAATGTATATGTTGCTACAAGAGCAAACATGTTGTATGAGCAAGATGTCATGACTGTTCCTCTTCAACGGGGTGCTATAGCATCCTGTGTCTTTAGGAGCAAGTTTAGGGACAGCGGGCATGTCTTGCCATAGCCTCAAATGTATGAAAATCGACATGGTTCATATTATCTCCTCTTAGTAAAATAGGCCTTATGGTGTTTTATTTTTCAAGAAACATTGAGTTTTAATTTAACATTCTGTATGAGTATGACACAGATCCCAGCTGAAAGCAAGGAAGCAGTTTCTAGGCCAAGTCTTCAATGCCCCCACTGACTTGTTTCCTGCTCCAGTGAGCACCACTGCCTGCGGGATCCAGCTGCATACCTTCTGTCCATGGGGGCATGTGTGTATTGGCGAGTGGGACCAGGATGTAGGACACTCATGGTGATGCTTGCTTCCTCTGTTAAGTAGTGGATTTGCTATGTAAAAGAGCTCCATGGAAAACCCCTCTGTTCTGGAGAGACAGACTACAATTGAACTGCAATTAGTCTATGGACGTGAACTATAGACCCCCAAAGCATTTAACAAAGTTTAGCCGATGGCAGTATGAGGAAATTACTCGTATTTGACATTACTTTGTCATGTATTTGTTTCAACAGACTTCTTTATACCTCTCTACGTTAGTTCAACACTTCTCTCACCACTGTTGGATTAAGTGACTCTAACACAGCGGTTGATGTGGGCCCAGTGGAAGCACCTGACTGGCTCTATCCCCACAACCCTTGGGTTAAGGGAGCCCTGGCATTGGGGTCTGCAAACGTTGGCCTCACCACTCACAAGTGTGGAAGGGGGAAAGATGCTTGATGAATTGGGTAATGTTGATTTTTATACAATTATCTTTGGTTGTATAGACTCTGCATTTGATTCTGATAAAAGGAGGATAGTGTAGTATTGCATTTTCAAGCTACACATTGTTGAAATATCAAGGCAGCTAGATGAAAGAGTATGAGTTGTAATCTAGCCCGATATCCCTTGCTGGCAGCTCATTTTGCAGAGAGCAACTTTGAAACTGACATTAATAGAATTAAGTTGGGGAAAAAAATCAAAATAATTTATGTCTAAGCAACAACCATTCCCAAGTATGATTATTAGTTTACATGCCTGTAAGTGAAAGTCAGCTGTCAATGCAGTTGTTCTTGGAAGATCACAACTGCCTGTTTTTAAAATGAATAGCAACAAATCTCTTAATGCCTTTTAGAGTGATCCTTATGGGAGGTTTCTGCTGGTTATGATGGGTTGCTAATGAGAACTAAGAAGACTCATTGGCCCATAATTTCTCAACCAAGAATGCCCAAGAAGAGACTTTAAAGGGTAACATATTGCCATTTTTGTAATTAATTATAAAACAAATTGAATGAGAAAGATAAAATTTTATAGAAGTATCAAATAAAAATACCTACTAGCCAAGTGAAAGGACGAAATACATTCTGACATATTTAACAGTCTTCAAATAGAAGGTTGTCCATTTAAGAGACAATAAATCTGTCACACTTATGTATTTTTCTAAAGCAAAATTTTACATATTCTTTAGGGAGCAGATCCATTAAAGAGAAGAGTTATTGACAACTTATTTTCAAACTATCATTACCTAACATTCGGCTCAAATGTGCATATTTCCAGAATCTATGTGAAACAGGGAAGGAGAATAGACTTTGAAGTAAGATCCATTTTCAGATTCTGTTTCTGCCACTTGCTGTCTGTGAGATCTTGGTCAAGTGACTTCTGCAAGCCTTCATTTCCTTATACATAAAGGGGAGGTGAGATGCCTGTTTGCCGGGAATGGGATGATATCACGGGGTGCAGTGCCTGGCTTCTAGAGCGCGTGCACTCATTTTAGCTCCTCTCAGCCTTTCCCAAGTCCTCACCCACCTCCAGCCTCCCAGAGGAGGGATCCATTTTAATATATTTTAATTTGTCCAAAGACTACCGTAGACTCTTGTATTTCAGTCAACCAGGATAACAGGTAAATTTTCTTATTAAACCTTGGTTTTCACCTGTGTCCAAAGAACTTTCCAAAGAACCTCGCGACTTTCCTGGGATGAGAACAGAGACAGGAGATAGGGCTCTGTTGCCTGTCACCAACCTGCCGTCCATTCGCTCGGGTCCCAGGAAGAACCGCCCATAGGTGGCAGCAGAGAAGCAGTAAACGCATGTCAGAGTCAAGTTGCACTTGGGGAAGCTCTTGCTAGTCAGGGCCTTTGAGGGAGGAGGGCGCGTATGCTGTGGAGGTGAATTGTTTGTCAGTTCAGTTATCCCAGCCCCACTCCTTGACTTCGCATTAATCCTAGCTCCTAGTTTGCACTGCGCTCCACCGTGGAATGCATTCCGCCACCAGAGGGCGGCAGGGAGATATGCAAGGCGATGTCACAAGACCATGGGTCCGATATCAGCCACAATACCAAGGACCTCCCCCCCTCCCCCCCCCCTCCCCCCCCGGGATCTCGGTTACCTGGGAGCCTCCAGACACACCGTGAAGCAGCTGGACTCCGGCAGTGTGTCTCCCTTGTTATCCCTACTCCCCAGACCAAATCCCATCACCTAAGGTGCCTTTCTGTCTTCCTAGTTAATTTCATGGTTGGTTGAACCTTGTTTGTGTTTTGTTAACTTTTACATAGACTTAATTTTTAAAACGTGAGTTGGCTATCTGATCAGTATACTATATATGTAATATAATTAAACTGTGCCCCATAAACACGCACAATTACCATGTGGCAGTGTACAAAAAGTGAACTGGCTATCTGATCATTATACCATATATAACATTATATGGTATACCATTGTACCATATATATAATATTTAAATTGTACCCCGTAAACACGCACAATTGCAATACGCCAGTAAACAAAAAGTGAACCGGCCAGGTGAATTGTGGCAATTCCTTACAAGGACTGAGCTCCATAATAAAGCAGAATGCTCACTTAAATTGTCACATGGGAATGGACTTTGACACCACCATTTTGAAGAGAGTCTGGGGTCCGAGCCCTGAATGCCAGCTGCCAGGGTCATGGTGGGAAACACCTGCAGTGATGACACTGTTTGCATCATCATGGCTAAGTGGAGACCAGATTGCGACCTGCCCCGGATGGCACTAATCACACTTAATCTCTCTGTTTTTCAAGTGAACCCGGCTAACTTTACAGAACCTTTGAACTGCTTACACAGACAGCAAGAAAGGATCATGTCCAGGGCACTCACATTTCAGAAAATGCAAATAATTTACTAGGAAGAGAGGAAATGATGATGATTTCTAATGATGATTAAATTCCACTCGTGGTGTCTTTCTCCGCTAGTAAATCTGTGCTACTGAAGTTGGGCAGGCAGGCAAGCGTCTCTTCAGGTCTGGGTGAAATTCCTTCTTTGGAAGCCTGTGAGTGGTAGCAGGAGGGCTGGGAGGTGGGCATGCTGGGTGCACACCAAGGGTCACTCTGCCCGGACGTTCTCTGCCCACGTGAAAAGCAAGTGGCTGCATCCAACTCAGTGAATCTTTGATGAGTGACTTAAGAAATACAGCAAGTGCTCTCTGCCTCATTCCTACAAACACAAGCATACAGATGTAAATGCACAGAGCACCCCAAGGTTATGGTGGAGGAGGGTAACGGAGAATCCGGCCGGCTGGCAGCCAGCAAGCACTGGCACTGCAGGGCCCAGCAGTTGTTCCAATTACCGGGTGATTCTGTAGCAACAACTGGCAATTGTTTTGAATAACACCCAGATGCCCCTTTGTTTAGCCTTATTCTGTTCAGCTCTAAGTATCTCCTACCCTAAAATATCCTTGCAATCAGAACCAAACAATTCCTGAAGGTCACTAGAAGTCAAACTGGGCAGGAGGCTGAGCCATGTCGTGGTCATTTCTACCCTAGCTAGACCCTTTCTACCCTAGCTAGGCCCAACTCTAGAACTGCTCTGCAGGATACTGAAGCCACCTGGGAAATCCTGTGATGCGAGGCAGGGTGGTACTTTAGAACACATGCTTCCACTGACTTGCACACAGATTGGAGGGAGAGCATCTCGCAGGTTCCACCCACTCACCTAGATGGCGAAGAGTGTGGGATATCTGAATTCTAAGATCCCTTCAGCTCCATCATCTGGCGAAATTAGGTGCACCTTTTCCTGAAAGAGGATTCTTTCAATAGTGTGTGTATGAGGACACAATAGTGTGTGTCTGGGGACTATGTTAATCCCATCATTTACAATTCCTGTTGGAGGGCAACCCCTTCGGATCCCCTTCCACTGTGGGAAATTCTCTGTCCTCTCAATAAATCCTGCTTTCTAAAAAAAAAAAAAAAAAGAAAAAGAAAAAAATCCTGTTGGTATTTGTAGAATGGTTTCATGTGTGTGTGGCATTGAATTCTACATAAATGTTTTTAATTAGACTTAAAAGAATGTATAACTTGTCCCAGCCAATATAGTTCCACTCAGGAAGTCTCCTGCGTAAGAGAGGACACTTCACACATCAGTATTTGTGAAAGTTGACGTTCAGAACCAAGCGCCTGCACGTTTATCAGTTCCAATAAGCCAGGCAAGTTGTGGCAAAGTCCTGTAATTGTGGCAAAGCCATAATGAAGACATGCTAACACATCTGTAGCATTTACCTTTAACTGCGGCCTTTGCTGCTCATCAAGGAAGCAGCACACCTTTCATTCGTGGAAATCAATGGAAGTCAACCATGAGTCAGGCTTGCCTGTTCACTTCTTGCGTATTGATTGCACATTAACACTGGCAAATATAATCAAAAACAATAGCTAATTGAAATGGATTTATTTAGAGGATCCATGGATGCAGGACTTCTCCGAACTTTTAAGAACCTAACATACTAATGAATTTCCAGAGGAGAGCGCAGGCTATTTCACATTTCTCAAACTTCGTTCCAGCCAACTCCTCGTTCTTCTTTTTGTTGTTAATCGAGTGTTCACCGGGATCGTATTTTCAGAACACAATGTGGAAAGTGCTGCTTTAGTTTCTTTTCTATCAGAGCATCAAAGAGTCAATACTTACCTATAACTTGCTATCTTATCTGTCAGCCAAATACATTTTGTGTATTTTATTGAAGCTCAGCTTCTGTTGGAGTGAAAGGACCCCTGATTATGGCCCAACTGTCTTAAAGTTCATGAAATGCCTGCCCAGGAGGATGCAGTCACATGCATCAGAGTCATGCACAGAGTCTGCCCACTGATGCTCCTTCCCATCTTTGCATAGTTGATCTCAACACAAGCACTTATAAAGAAGCCTCAGGCATGCTCATTATAGTCAGGTGTTCTCCGATTCTCCAACAGAAGACCCTGCTGACAGTTCAAGTTCCATTTGTCCAAAGTTAAGTTTCTTTCTTTCTTCTTATATGGCAGAACATACGTAGTGACTGAAGAACACGGGCTTGGGAGTTAGCCCAGCTGGGGTTTCTTCAGTAAACCCAGGGATTCCATTGTCTTTATGCTGATTCTTTAGACTGGACTTTTTTCTCCCTATCTCTTACATGTTGACATTCAGCTTTGCCTTAAGATAGCACTGAAACAAGGTAATAACTGCATGATGCATTTTTAATTAAATTTATTTGAACCAAGCAGTTTCCATCTCCCTTTTATCATGGCTCTGTTAGAGATCAGCACTAGACAGTGTACATGAGGTCACAGTGCCCTTTGCTCAATTCGTTTTAATTAGACAAATTGTATCTAGTTATCCATTAGTTATAGCCACTTGAGTAATGGCACACTGTGAACTGCACATGATTTTGAGCCATTTCTCTAACATCCCCTTCTTTATTAGTGTTGCCTGGCCAACTATGTAGACACAATGTGCCTGTCTTATTGAATAAATATTTATTGGGCACTTCCTATGTGCCAGGCTCTGCATTGAGTCCTTCCTTAATCATTATATGAGATGTGGCATCCAAAATCTAAATAAATTCTAATTATTTTTGAAAACTTCTGCCATACCAATATAAATCGCTGTTTAATTTTGCATTTAACATCATTAGTTTTGTTTCCCAGGAGCAAGTATGATTAAAGTTACCCAGGGAAATAGGTCTCAGAGTAGAAATGCTGACAGGTTTAAAGCAATGAGACCAGTCACCGTTCATACTTGTCAAATGACATATTCTGTTGCAGCCAGGGTTCGTCCAGCATCTTGGTATACAAGGAGCTTTCTGACTCCCTTCACTTCATAGCTGGAACTACTTCTCCATGCTGAGCAATTTCCACCTTAGGCTTCTGGACTATTCCTACCCTTAAACTCTTAGGCAGCGGTAATAAAATTGCCATCTTGGTGCTTAAAAATAAAGTGAAAATAACACATATTGAATTGATGAACAGATACTGAAGACCAAGAATGGCTGAGAACTGGACTGGCCGTGAGCTAGACTGGCAGTGGAAACGTCAGAATGATGAAGTGTGCTTCCCTCGCATGAAGACTATTCCACTCAGCCCATTAACACAGGATTAATGATTTAGACTCTATTTATTCACAGAGGAAGTAGTTCCCACTGACCTACCTCCTCTGGCAACCCGGGCATGCAGTATTCTAGAGAAGGGACTGATGAGTGCCTGCTCGAGTCAGAGCAGTGTAGGTGCTGTTGTCCACTGGTGAGTGACCTCCTGACCACGTCTCTGCACATCCACGTCCTGTGCCAGCCTCCACAGTCAGGTTGAGGCTACACATTGGCCTGGCTTACGTGTTGGCATCCCACAGGAGCTTTCGTGTGAAGAAAGGGATTAAAAACTAGCTCGGAAGCCACTGCCCCAAGAGCCAGTCGATCGGGGCAGCTCTGGGGGGGGTGACGATACCCTCCAGCGAGCGAGTGCTCCTCTCCTGTCCAGGAAGACAGGGGAAGCAGTCATGCTGTGGACTGAAACTGGCAAGAAGTGAAGCTCTTATCCAAACTAAAGACACAATACAGCACAAGCAGACAGCATGGTCTTTAGGAAAAGGACAGTGATTCCTTTCCCCAAAGTTCCCAGCTCTGTCTCTCATCATCTCTTAAACCAAGTAGCCACACCTGCTGGGCATTTCCTGGGTCCCAGTCCCTTCTCTGGGCTTTGGGGCTCCAAGCGTGAGCCAAAGGCACTTCATCGAGAAGCAAGTAAACAACACATAACCAGTGTCAAAGCTGCACCTTGCCCTGGCTTCCCCGGATCATCCTCTTGGTCACCAAATGGCTGCCCGGTCACAGGTCATCTATACCACCTGTTTCTACTCCAAAGTGAAGGTTTCCAAGCTGCATCTCTTCTCCACTAAGTGCTGTTGGCGGGTGTCCTTTCCATCTGGGTCCAGGATCCACTCTATAAGCCTTGGGCCAGAACCGTTCTCCTGGAGATAGCTGAACTCTGAGCACAGCCAGCAGCCCCTGAATCCCCCCTGCTTTGCATCCCATACTGGTCCTTCTCTGGAATCCACTCGTCGTCTGTCCCTCTGTCACTCTGTCTTTAGTCATCTCTGTAATTGCTTCTCTGGCCTTCATCAGTTCTTCCTGGATCTTCTATGCCTGTTTCTCTCCTCAGTTCTCTCTCCTTATTCTTTTCTCTCCTTCCTTTTAAAGATATTAAGAAAGGTGATTATCTGCCTGTATATGTTTTCTCTCTTCATCAAGAGTCAAAGAGGCAGGTCTGCAACACTCTGTTTCACCCCAACGGTTCAACTTTTTTTGACTAGAGGCAGACTTGGCGCAGCAGAGATGTACTATAAATGTAGGCGTGAGACATTTGTTATAGTTCAAAATAATGTAAGTCTTTCAATTACAGGCAAATTAGATTCCGAACTCCCCTGCCATTTCCAAGTGTTCACTCTCAGATGTGTTTTCATTCACCTCAGTGGCTCACGGTGCAATTGCGATAATTGTGGAGGGGACTTTGAAACCACAGGGTGCCCTTTCCTGCGGCCATAAAAGGATTCATCTCCCACCATCCCAGTCTCATGCTAATCACACTGTTGAGTCAAAATGAGTAACACTACATGTAAAATATGAACTCCATGGAATGAAGGTCCAGCCGGTTCATTGACCGGTCGCTGCATACTCACATGAACAAAGAAGCTGCCTCTCACTATGCTTGGAGTGACTGAACAGGACTTTCACGTCACGAAGAGACCTGGCATTTAATTCTGACACCAGGAGTGTCCATGTATCTGACTTCTGTCCAAGGCTGAGTCCTGGGACTGCCATGGACAACAGAGCTCCAGGAATTTAATACGTCTACTGATAATCCTTCTGAAAAGTAGAGTGGAGCCCAAAACTGTGTCTGTTTCACAGATATGCACCCATTTCAAAATCCCTGTTCTTCACCCCGGGAGACAGGTCTCACCTGCATGCCCAGGCGGTAATATTCCCAATTAAGGGAGAGATGCAAAGATGCCTCCTCCTCCTGATCCCTTGTCTCTGTCCTTCCACCAGGGCAGAGACCTGAGCGACAATGCCCACTTCTCCCTCTTCTCTCCCTTTGCAGTCATGTGGTGCTTGTCACTGTGGGGCCCTGCACCGTGTTTCTGGCTGGGGGTGTTAAGCATTTCCTTAGGGTTTGTAGGGAATTGCTGAGGGAGGACAAGATTACACTCATCTCAGTGTAGAAAACGGGCTGGAGGATCAAGACTCGACGTAGGGAACCTGGGCAGGTGGCCAGGTCCTGGGAGGGAGACAGGGCTGTGAAGAGTGGGGAGGCTGGGCCTGCTTGAAAGGACCTGACAGGAGGCGGGAGTCAGGGGTCCTGGATCCCGGCAGGGGGGATGGAGGAGTGAGTGGAATTAGGGACGACCCCAGCTTCTCACGCAGGCAACTGATGGGACTTGTGCAAGTCCCAGGAAGGGAAAACGTGAGACACTGAGGAAGGAAGAGAGTGCCCCCAGCTTTGCTCATGGGTGGTGTGGAGAGAAGGCCATCAAGGAGACTCAGAGCTCTGTGTCCTCTTCCCCCTCCAACTCACCCATGCTCCCACATACAACCTGTGGGAGCCGTCGTGCAGCATGCCACACAGGGACATCTAAAAGCAAGTCTCATCTAGAAAGGTGTGGCATCAGCAAGGTTGCTAGGATGACAATCCCGGGGGACATGCGGTGCCAGATCATGTGGTGACAGACAACCAGGCACCCAGGCCCGCTCCACCCTCGACAGACTCAATGCTCCAACTGAATCAGACCACTACTGTCAGTTTTTCTGTTATCCTAAATTTTCCAATCTTCATATCTTGTTTTTATCTGCTTTCGCTGCCTAGTGGGCCTTTGCTTTTCAAAATTCTATTCAGTTTCCAAATTATATCTCAAAATATAAATCTTGCTCCGCCCCCACTCAGAAATCATGGAGCTATTTCATGACCCTTCTGCGCCATCTGCGTCTGAGCTGTTTCTCCATGTCTGTGTCATCCAGCCTGCTTGCACTCCCGGCCAGAAGCTTGGTTTCCTGTAGAGCAGCCATGTCTCCCCAGCTCACCCACATAGGCACCTCGGTGCCACACTTGATATGCCCATGTGCATGAGTTTCATTTCCTAGTGAACTTGAAGTACATGAAAAACAGTGAATAATGACCAGCATACAAAATGACATTTCAAATCACACTTTACATCTTGAGTTTCTGTTATACCAGTATGTAAATTGAATACAATTTACTCTTTTGGGGGCAATGACATATTCGGCATGCATTGTAGACAGTAATTCATACCTAATAGACTATGTCAGTCTCTGAGTGATCCCAAGGGATGTGGCGTGAGAGGCGATCATTAGCACTTAGGGTATCATCTCAACCACTCACCTCGGTGCAAATGCACTGTTCACACAAATTCCACTGATGAAAAGAAACAGGTACATCTTTTACATTTAACGCTTTGTTATCTTGTCTTGTGTATAATGATCTGCAGAGCCATGAGAAACTGGTATCTGCGACCAAATGGCCTATCCGACTATGATGCGGATGGGTAGGAATGGAGAGCTGTCAGGCGGCAGATGCAGTCCTTTGCTGTGGGAGAAGTGTGTCCTTAGCAGCTACTTGAAGCTTGAAGCAATATGAATGGGAAGGAAAGTGCTCTGAGCTCTAAGTAAGACTACTTATAGAATTGGCCTTATCATGCCTGAGGGCATGACTATTAATCATCACAAGTCATGGATTTTGTTGGTTCCTATCCAGTGAGGGACCTTCTTTGTGGATGTCTCCACTGTGGTTTTCAGCTGTTCTGTTGATGAGATATGTTAGTGAGGTCTGCATGGATTGCTCTTGGTTTCTTGGGATTTCCTTATTTCGGCCTTGATATGCAAAGGTAGCTCCAGGATTTCTGAATGGGGGGCCTGGGTCCAGCAATCTGGCCAGCAGGCGAGGCAGTAGGATCCGCAGTTGCGTTCAAATCACAAGCAGACTGTCCTTCCTACGTGGTTTTAGGGTGTTTTGACCTTCTTTAAGTCAAATAGAAAAAAGAGAAAAGGAAAAGGAGTAGTCAGTAGCAGAACTGCATTAATCTTTGTTACTTTTGTATTTTTTAGGTCAAAGAGAGATCTTCAAAGACCAAAAATGAGGTTCTCATTGACTTGCCGGTGCTTGGCACTGTTCTTTCTTCTAAATGTGAGTAAAATATAATCACTCTGAGTGATGTTAACTAAGAATGCTAAGTAAAGAGGAGTGACTGAGTATGACCGAACTGGCATTTGCGAGGGCAGGGATTGTTCTCTAGAAGCCAAAGTCAAGTTCCTCAAAATTATTATTTTTCTTAATATTTTTCGTTAACAAATCTCCCCTCTGAACGTTCACTGTTAGTGCTAGAACTGCGAACATTTTTTGTGTATAAAACTTCAGCATTAATTTGAGACATATCTATATTGTCTTAGAAATTAACATGGAAGGCTGACAGTGTTCTCAGACAAAACACTTTTCATGTCTGACATGTAGATGCGAAGCATAGTTTCTGGGCTGTTCAATCCTTTTAAAACATCTGAACTCTCTCAGTCTGGTTACTGATTTCAACTGCATTTTCATCAATTGCTGACTACGGATCTTTAAGTCTTCACATACCACCATCATTCCATGGCTCTTACCTTTTAAGCTGCGTGTTCAATTTTTATAAACTTATATTATTTTATTCCTAAAAGAGGGAGCAAGTCGTCAGGAGCAGGATCATGTTAGGGACCTCCATCTCACTTGGAGAAGCCACCTTCACGTCAGCTGCAGTGGCACAAAAGGGGGGAGTCAGTGCACATAAGTCAGGTTGGATCTGTCTTGCTCCTGGTCCCTTTCACCGTATCAGAATGACATTTGCCAACGAAGGATGGCTAACAGCCAAGGTCACACGGTACCTCACACTGTCAGGCTGACCCCAGCAAAGCTTGCAGAGGGCTCTAGATATCTCTTGTCAATAATGTGTAGTTACAGGTGACAGGTCCTCTAGGCTGTTTTCCCTCACATTGGGCAGGGGGAAAAAATGACAAGTATTCCATAAATGTTAATTTACCTTTGTAAGGGGATTTTTTGGGTGGTGATGTATACATCAAATAAATAGT
This sequence comes from Tarsius wallacei, assembly GCA_963574415.1. NCBI lineage: Eukaryota > Metazoa > Chordata > Mammalia > Primates > Tarsiidae > Tarsius > Tarsius wallacei. The sequence goes on along the minus strand of CAUYQG010014205.1, from coordinate 7,096 downwards.
TTATGGGAATGGTTGTTAATGCAATCCTTTTGCACCTATTTGGAAAATGAGTATAGTGTATTATGCTACTCTGTCATATTATTTTAACCTATTAAATATTTCTTTAGATAAGAGTATAATTTTCTAAAAGTAATCCAGTATTTAGAAATATGGGCTACTTTATGCCATTGGAAATATAATAAAACACTTAAACAACAATATGTAGAAACTACTAGACTATTTTAATTTGTGAATGCCCAAGCCTTAAGTGGTCTTTTACAGATCCAGCAGTATTAGTAAGTATTATACATAAATTGATATTATTATTTTTTCATAGCTTGAAATCCTAAGGGATCGAGAAAATGTGAATTTTTTTATTTATGTAAATTCACATTTTAATTTTTTAAAAATAATTTTATGTCTTTCGTAAAGCATATAATTATATTGGACATGATAGCAAGAAAAACGAAATAAACCACTAGATACCAACAGAAAACTTTGAGGATTATTGAATTACCTTCTTTTACTATTAAGACTACAGACAATTTTTGGTGTCTTAAAAACTAAAGCAGGTCATTATTATTCAAAAGTTTTCACCTAATATATTTTACTATTTAAATATGAAACATTTGCATACATTTGCATGAGCCAGCAGAAGTGTGTGAGCCTCCTTGCCAGCAGCCTTAACTCAACGAGGCCTCCGTGGTGGGTGCTGTCTTCACTGTGACGGAGAGAAGTTTTCCTCTCTGCCCACATTTGGATTACATATTCACTTTGGAGGATTCATTCATGAAACAAAATTTGATTCATCAATTTTCTTCAAAACGTGCATTATGTTCCACATGGATGCTCCTCAGAGAAACGTAATATTTTTTATTGACAGTGTCCTTAGTTAATCTAAAACATCACTTCCTAGATAGTGTATTATTGTGCAAATACATGATTTGCTAAATCCTACCTACTTGATTTCCGTATGGCATTTAAATTACTGGCTTGGGCCACCACCACCCCTGAGCATCTTTCAGGAACAGTAACGGCCCGGCCCTGGCCTACCCCTTCTCCAAGGTGCACAGAGGCTTAGAGCAGGGGTTGGTGTGGAGTGAGCTCGCAAAACACACTGGCGAGGATGACAGCAATGGTGGGGACTTAAGCCCGGTTCTCCCAAGAAATGTGTTGCTGTTTTTGCTGTTGTCATTTGTTTGCCTGACTGTGTTCCTCGTTTGCTTCGAACTTATGACATATGAAGAAGTTTTGTTATGTGTATGAGGCAGAAATAGAAAGTTCTTCAAACCCTGACTGGGCATCTCATCTGAACCAAGGCCAGCATTTTAGAGAGTTACACTTTATCCTTTTGGAAAGCACAGGTGACTGAAAAGTGCAAAAAAGTCTCACATGTTATGTTATCAGCATGAAGAATGATGGCACGGGAATCCTGTGGGCAGCAGCGCCTCAGGGATTCTGGGTCCGTCCTGTTTTTAGAACAGTTCTGTCCCTGGCAGTCGGTGGGAGGTTCCCCCAGCACAGTGGCCTGGGCCCACACAGTCAGTGGACTTGAGATGCTACAGAGGGGGCCATTCCTCAAAGTTCCGGAAGAAAGGCCCAGTGATTTTTCTGCCCCTGTATCTCTAGAAATGACCTGTACTCCAAAGCAGGCTGCTTGTCCCATGTCAGGGCAGAGATTACATGAGCACATGGACGTTCTCCGCCAGCTGGATTTCCACTGAACTCCATGACCAGTGTGGGTGTAAACTAGAATGTAAGCTGCGTGAGGGCAGGGGCCTTGCCCATCTTGCCCACCGCAGAGTCTCCAGAACCTGGAACAGAGGCAGGCACGTGTTGGCTGCTGATGACCGCTGTTAGTGGCAGCCTGGCGGTCGTATGTGTGGCGTCATTTGCTGGAGTCCTTAGGAGTGACATCACGTATACGACAGCTGAACTGCCACATGCGACCCCAGTCATAAGTGTGTGTTATTGTTACACAGTTGTGATTGTATGGTTGGAATTCTATATATGTGATACTCGTGTATCTGTATCTCTGTGTGTCTCTCTCTCTGTGTATCTGTCTGTATACAGTCGGCCCTCTGTATCTGTGGGTTCCGCATCCATAGATTCAACCAACCTCGCTTAGAAAATATTTGGGGGAAAAAATTACATCTGCGCTGTTCAGTGCAGTACAGTGCAGTATAGACTTTTTCTTGGCGTTGTGTCCTAAACAACATGCTATAACAACTATTAATACAGCATTTACATGGTATTGCAAGTGACCTAGAGATTATTTGAAGTACACGGGAGGATGTGCATAGATTATATGCAAATGCTATGCCCTTTTATATCAGGACTTGTGCATCCTCAGATCTTGGTATCCACAGGAGGCCTACGGTCAATCCCCAGCATACTAAGGCACAACTGTATACATAAACAGAATGCCCGATATGTATGTTTTTCTAGGAAGAAAGCCATTGAGACATTCATCTACCAATGGGAAAATTTCATCTTCAGTGCTCAGCTATAAACCAGGCCAGGAATCGACGCAGATGGCTACGGCTCATCTAACTACAGAGGTTCTGAGTTCTCATTCCTTCAGTGTTGAAACAATCTCTACTGAACCAGACTTCAAATGAAGTTCACTGGAGTTTGTTTCAATATTGCAAGAATGATAAGACCGAAGCTACTTTCATCGGCACGAACAGCACCTACTTGTACTCAGATGGTCATTTCTCTGTTGCCACTGATGTTAAAACTGCATTCAACCAAATAAAGATGCAATAGAAAATGCGCATGTCAGGTTTCCACTTGATACCCTTAGACATGCATTTTCCTCACGGTTCCCGTGGATGTTTAATTGGCACAAGGAACGTTTATTTGTTGGCTGTCAGCCATATAAAGGTCAGAATACGACTTCTGGAAAGAAAGCCATCCTTAAGCAAGATAGTTCCTAATGTCTAACAAATCGAATACAAGTGACAGATACGATGTATAGATGGATGCATCATAGTCCATCCTCTACTTTGATTTGAAAATGGTGAAAAAATGATCCAGAAATTTGCAATATATCAAATGATAATTCCTACATTTACTGAAGAGTCTAAGAACAGAACCACAGAGGAAGAATGTAAAATAAACACATAAGCTGAACCAATCATTCTCCCTATTGTGAGAATATCATGATCCTTCCTTTGGTGGTTACATATATCTAATTGAGTTTTTAAAACACTCACACACACACACACGCACACACACACACACACACACATTCATACAAATGTAAGCTAGTAAGTTTCAAAAAGAAGCCTTCAAAAAAAATTTTTTTTAAGTTTCACAAACCGTGTTTCAATTCCTAGGAATATCTGAGAACTTTATGAGTGATGATTTTTTATTTTTCACAGTTTCTGGTGTCCTAAAATATTTCGTTGGCATTTCTTGCTAGACTGTAAGCTCTCTGAGAGCAGGTCTCATGTATGTTTTATTCAGCACCATATCTTCAGCATCTGGTACAAGGTTGGTGAATATTTGTTGACTGGTCAGAAAACCAGTGAGGAAAGAGTCATGTGTCAACAGCATTGTGTTCAGCTGCATTAGTGAAGGATTGCACATTTTTAGTCATTTTTGTGGGTTCATTAGTTTCTCTTCTGCCAAAAATTTAAGAGGCATTAGAATTAGAAGTGGCCTGCATGGTCAAAGAGTAGCATCAGCCTTATTCACAATGGCGCCCTTTGGAGCTATGGCCTCAGCTTATAGCAGTAGTAAGTGTCCCCGCTTCTCCTGGCAAGTGATTCCGATACAGATGACTTACTGGCGGCACCAACACAGACCCAGCCTGGAGTGTGCCTCTTTCCCTGTAAGGCTTTCCTTCCCAACACTTTCCTCTTTTCAGGGAACTGCTATTTTTTTCTGAGCTACAAAGGCTAATTGTCTGGGTCATTTGACTGGTACCGTCCTCCATGCCTCCTACTGGACACCCTTTGTGTTTTTATTGTCTGAGAATGTGCTGGGAGTTGCACTTTCTTGTTCCAGCCCAGAGCAGTCTGGTCCAGCCAGGCCTTCAGCCTCCTGGACGCCCTCCCCACCCCTCACCTGTGAACGTCTGGTCCCTGCCACATGAATTTTACTTAAACTCTCCTTTCCCAGCCTTCACGGCTCAAAAATCTGCAAAATATCTTGTCATATTATGTCATATTATCTTGTGTTAATAACAGTAGCTAAAATGTATTGACTCTCTCATGTCCCAGGCACTTTATATTTGTTTCCTTATTTGTCTGCACAACTGTCTGTCTCCATAGAGGATAAATATTATCATTATTACTATTCTCATTTTACACTTGGAGAAACTGAGACCTAGAGCGTCCACTAAGCTGCTGAAAGTGACAAAGCAAGTTCCTCCATTTTTTGGCTCTGAGGCTCTGTGTCACCCACTCTCCTCATCCTGTTTCCTTCTTCCCCTCAAGCTCATGCCCTCCGGGCAACAGTTTCCTCACCATGTCCCACCTCTTCCCTTGCTGGGCTTCAGGATTCTGTGACTTCCCTTCCCTCCACCCCATCGCCTCCCTTGCCCTCTGCCCATTCAAATGCCACACGGGTTCAGGACCAACTCAGAGTCCACCTTGTGTCTGCAGCCAGCGCACTGACTGTACCCCGCACCCTCAGACCCTGAAACGTGACCATGTGATGTGCTGTGCAGCTTGGCATATTGCAGATGTGTCAACTGGGACCCAGATAGTGACACACACCGGAAACCAGTGGGACTCACCCAGAAGAGCCACAGGCACACAGGTCGACCTCATTGGGAGGCTTTAGCTCTGGATACTGTGGGCACACGGACAGGACCTCTCTCGTGGGCACTTGGGGAGGCTCCAGTCTTATAAGAACTCAGACAGAATCAGGCCAAATAAAAGTGTTTTAGCACGTGTGGGAGAGAGAGAGAGCTTATTCGTAAGTTCAGAAGAAAAAAGCAAAGGCTGAAGTTTGCTGGCCCCCTCCAAAAAAAAAAACTCTATGCAGAACATGGATATAGAAAAATTACAGATTCAAGCACCACAAAAACACTGGTCACAGTCAAAAAAGAAATGAAATCTACATAAACACAAATCAGAAAGGACGGTATGAGTCTTTTCAGGCACATACACACACACACACACACACACATTCTGAGATGGTGGTGGTGATTAACTAAAACTGATAAAACTAATGTACCAAAAAATGCAAATATGCTGAGAGAGATACTTAAGAATTACATTGATTTTCATCACCGAAAACGAATTTCCTTGTGTAGGTCATCTCTAATGAAACCAGTTTAAGAGATTAAGGTCAATTATCAGAAGCAGAAGACATATTTTGTTCTATGGAATAAATGGGGCGAATTTATGGCAGTGTACACAATCCAAGCAGAAATAAAATTTAGCTGAAAGAATCCAATAAAAAAAGCATATTCACTGTACCATTTCTCTTTTTTTAATAGCATGATTTATGATTCTTAAGAGTAGTGCAAAGTTGGTTTGATATTGGTGCTTTGGGGAAATCCGGTTATTTGCTTTGCTTACTTCCAAACTTTACAATGATGATAAAATTAAAACAACTTCAGCTGATAAAGATGTGCATGAGTGTGTGCGTGGGTGCTATTTTCAGGAGTGACTAGAAACAAAAGCAAATATACAATGTGTAGATGAAATGTAAATGCACTTTTTAGTTATAAAGCAAAACTATCTGCATGGAGACCATGACTAAGTATTGCTCAGAGAAGGAAAAATACATGTTTCCAAACTTTTTGATTGCCTCTTCGCCCACATACTCAGCCCTCCCTGCTCTCCAAGTGACTGAGTTTCCTTTCTACACAGCACCCAACCCCGATTCTTCCCAACTCCTCAAATCAAACCTACCCGACCATGGAGCCTGAGCCCTTCCTGTACATCATGGGCCGGAAGAAGCTGATGGATGCGCAGTACAAGTGCTATGACCGCATGGAGCAGCTGCCCCCGTACCAGGGAGAAGGTAACAGGGGGTGGAGGCCAACATGCCTGATGCCTCGTGTGAGACCTCTTGCTCCTGTGGATAGATGTGTGCTGAGTCACTTTCACGTAACAAGCTGGCTGTGCTCACACTGTAACGTGTTTGCATGTTTCCTGCAGCGGATACGCCTGGTCTCTCTGCTCAGGTTCACCTTCTGCTGCTTGGCTAACGTCTGCCCTCATGACAGAATTACTGCAACTTCTCACATTCACACCTGGGAGCAGGCATCATGCAGAACCGGAGAGGGAGGGGACATAGAAAGGGCAGGGGGCAGCTGGAAAATGGTGGGCAGAACACTGAGGAGGAAGCTCTAAAGACCCGTCTCACCCAGATTAGCCAGGCTGCATCTTCCCTCAGCTGCCTGCTGGCCTGGCAACCCATCATCGGTCTCCAGGAAAATGAGAAAATGTCTCCTGGGCATACAATGCCTCCTTGTCACCTGCCCCAGAATGCCCTTTGGTTGCCCAGTGGTCAGGTCCAGGCGTGTTCTGTTAGTGGCTGAGGGCCCACAGGATATGAAAAGGAAGAAATGGCAGCCAGCAGGGTGGTGTCCACTTAAATCTCTTCCCTGTTCCCTAAAACATTTGAAGGATTCAAAAAGGTCATGCACAACCTTAGACGTCCCAAGCCAACCTTACGTGGTAGAGAAAAGCACGGTTTGATAGACTCTGTTACTACACATGCTTTGCTTTCAAATAGTTAGAGCATTCTTCCTTGAAACAATATCCAGTCTGTTGGAAGGCAGACACGTGAGAGTCTTTTGCCTGCCACAGCCCGGTGTCTATCAAGAGCTGACCAGGCATTAGATACAACTCTGACCAAAGCAAAATCCATTTATATGGAATCAACAGAGACAATAGAAACACAAAACTGGTATTTTTAGTGAGTGCCGTTTCCTTCACTATTGTCTTAGTCTCCATAGGAAGCTGAACTTTTGTGCTAGGATTTTTATTTCTTAAAAAAATAGTGAGCAGGGCTCGGTGGCTCATCCTGTAATCCCGCGCCTTTGGGAGGCTGAGGTGAGTGGATTGCCTGAGCCCGCGGGTTCGAGACCCGCCTGGGCAAGCGAGACCTCATCTCTACAATAAATCAAAAAATCAGCCGGGCGTGGTAG
>CAUYQG010014203.1:0-53252 GCA_963574415.1 Tarsius wallacei | reverse complement strand
GGGGGGAAAAAAGCAACAAAAACAAAAGAAGAAAAGTGCTTCGGAAGTCAAGGAGGGCTGTGCTCGGTGGCTTAGCCTGTAATCCCGCGCCTTTGGGAGGCTGAGGTGAGTGGATTGCCTGAGCCCGTGGGTTCGAGACCCGCCTGGGCAACTTGGCGAGACCTCATCTCTACAGTAAATTTAAAAAAATCAGCCGGGTATGGTAGTGCACGCCTGTAATTCTGGCTACTCGGAAGGCTGAGGCGGAAGGATCGCCAGAGCCCAGCAGGTCGAGGCTGCGGTGGCTGGGAGCGGCCACTGCACTCCAGTCTGGGCAACAGTGAGACTCCAACTCAAAAAAAAAAAAAAGTCAAGGAGGGAAAATTGTTAAGAGGGAGGAAATAACCAACAGTGTCCACTGCTGCTAAGAGTCCAGTTTAATAATTCCAATATAAAAGTTACCCAGGACAGGGACCAAGTTTCCATTGTCATCTCTGAGGAAGTATACAGGCAGCAGACTCTGGGCTAGTGTTTAAAATCTCTAACATTTCTCCCTTCCTCTGCCTCCTCTCTCTCCCTCGTCCCTCTCTCTCCAACATTCTCAGTCTCCCAGAGAGGATCTTTTAGCTCTTTCCTGAGAGGCAGGAAACTGCCCTTGTATCCTCCCTTCCCTGTGACTTACAGTAAAAATTATATGCTCAGTTCTCCGTGTTCTGGTTCCTTGAAATCCACAAATCTATTATTCTTACCATGAAACCTGACTCTTCAAATGAAAGTCTATATATCCAAACTTTGGCTTTTGCTTTGCTTTTTCAAAAGTCAAAGCCATATCCAGACTTCAGTTAGAACAATGGATGCTCCAGCTTCAAGGGTTGAGGTGCAGCAGGGCAAGGAGAACTCCTAAGGATGAAAAAACAATCAGAGAAGATTTCAAAAGCAGTATCCTCCTAATGTATGTAAATATCACTGCTGAAGTTCCATTTACGGTCCCAGGGGCATTTTATCCCCATCTATGCTTGTAGGTCTATTAATGGCTATTTATTTCCAAGTTCGTGCAGTGTATGGCACTTCCTTCTTCTGAATCCACCTCCAAAGGAGAGGGAAGAATGTGGGGATTGAATAAGAGCTACTTTTTGCGAAAGCTTTACTAGGGAAGAGAGGAGGAGTGACTGTGGAAAGAATAGGAAGCAAGGAAATGGAAGCTGATTTTTAGGCTGACAGGTCTTGACCATGTTTTAGAGGTATAGGAGAAGGAGACAGAAAATAAAGGAGAGAAGCGAGAATCCCAAGGCCAGGTCCCTACGGGTTTAGAAGTGAGGAGATCCAGAGTGAACTAGTTCTGAAGAGATGAAAGTTTACAGGAGGAGGAGATAGGGGAAAGGATGACTGGGGAGTTCCCACCCAATGGGCTCTGAGCCTCTGCTGGGAATGGGGACAGGGTCTTAGCTTGGGGAAGCTGGCTGAGGGCATGTAGAAAAATGTCAGGAGATGCTGAGGATGCATTAAGACTGTAGTGCATTAATCTGTGATTTTCTCCAGCCTGGTGACAACTACAAAGGTAGCAGATGACATCCTGGATCCAGAGAGTTGGGAGTCAAGAGAGCCAGAATTATAGTCTTGCCACTAACTTATAGAATAGTTCTCGGCAAGTCAGTTCCCTTCTCTAGACCTCAATTTCTTTAGGTATATGATGAGAGTGATAGACTACATGGTCTCCAAGGACTATTCAGCAGTAGTGTGTGTGTGTGTGTGTGTGTGTGTGTGTGTGTGTGTGTCGCCAAAACAGTGAAAACAGGGGACAAAGCAGGCAGACACTTGCTGTGGGGAACTTCAACCCCACAATGCCCTGAGGAAGAGCTTCTCTCAGAAGATGAGATTCTTGTGGAAGGAGCATAAAGATTCTTTATTAGTCAGGACTCTTTCATTTGTAAACGATGGAAACCCAGTATAAACAGCTTAAGGGAAAAAAAGAGAGAGAATGTATAGGTACACACAACTGAAAAGGCCATACCAAAAGGCTTCAGGTATGGTTAGATCAAAGGGCTCAGATACCAGGGTGCAATCTCTCTCATGCCCACTTCACCTCTCATCTTTCAGCTCCACTTTTCTCTGGGTTAGTGGCATCTTTCTCAGCAGACTCTTCATGAAACGATTGTTAGTATAACTAAGCTTAGCGTCAACAGCTTAGCAACCCCAGCAGAGAATGATTTTCTAAAAGGTTTAGCAAAATTCCCAAGTCAGGCCTTTCATTGACCTGGCTAAGGTCACATTCCCATCTCGGAACTATTGCTCTAACCAGGAGCTACATCAAGTGCATTAGTCACATTCCTATCCCTGAAACCAGAGGTGAGGTCAATCCAATTCCAGCTGCATAGACTAAGAATGAATAAAGTGCAAACCCCAAAGCAAAATGAGGATGCTATTATTTGAATGGGCAATGGATGCTGGGAGATCAAAATAACAGATGTTCCAAAGAGGTAGCTTTGGCAATGTTGGTAGCTTTGGCAATGGGCTCGATGGAGCCTAGAGTGTGATCTGTCTGTCCCTCCTTTGGCTGCAGTGTGTGGGCTCCCCAAGTTCTCCCGGAAGCTGATGGCCAGGATCTTCAATGGACGCCCAGCCCAGAAGGGCATCACTCCCTGGACTGCCATGCTGTCACACCTGAGTGGGCAGCCCTTCTGTGGGGGCTCCCTTCTAGGTAAGGAGAAGGTGGAAGGGGTGGGAGTTAAGGGACTGGACCCCCTTCCTGGAGGCTGACCAAGATTTCTTCATTGAGAATCATTGTTCACCCTAGTTTCAGGGCCCAGAAGTACAATATGGTAGAGAGTCCTTAACTGGAGCCAGGATACTTATGCTCCTGTTCTGATTCCTTGGATCAACAGTTAATTAATCCTGCTCAGTCTCTGGCACAGAGAAGGACTGTGTCAAGGAGTCAGACCCTCAGCCAAGAATTACAACATGAGGCACTTGCACAGGGCTCAGAGGCAGGGTACACCAGGGTTGTGGAGTCAGAGGCAACCAGGAAACTCACCCTTGGGGAGTCAAGGAAGATAGATTTATAAAGGTCTTGAATGCCTTGTTTAGGAATTCAGATCTTGTCCTGAATGCTGCTGTAGTTTTATAAGCATGTTCTGGAAAGTTCTCTTCAGAGGCAGCATGGATCAAAAATAGGGTGACTCTGGAGACCAGGAATTCAGTAAACTATCTATTGCAATAGCGGGGAGAGAATTCATAACCTCCAAATAAGAACAGGGCATGATGGATGGAAATCAGGAGGCAAATTCAAAAACATTGGGAAATAGGGTTGTCGCCTTTGTAATGGATGGAATGCTTGTGGGGATAGGAGCAAGGGTGAGAAAAGAGCAGCTGATGACTCTCCCTTTCTGCATTTTGGTATGGATTAGGATCTAAGGTCCATTCCAGCTCTGACTTCATAAGAGAAATGAATAGCAATCCAGAGGCCCAGGCCAGTTCTAGTTCTGATCCTACCCTTGAAGAAGAAGACCTGGATTGGTTCACCTCAGTGTGGCAGCTTCTGGGCTGCCTGGCACACCTCTTATTCCGCTTCGCCCACCTCCAGATTGCAACTGGGGTGGGCAGCTGTAGGTCAGGGATACCCTTAAGGAAATACCTGGCCTGGGCTAGGGCTACAGTCAGGGCCTCGTGGATAATATGTGAAACCTGACTCTGCAAGGAGTTGATCTTTTTATTCTCACTGTTCAGAGATGAACAGTCTCACACAATGAGCCTCCCAAAAAGGCAGGAAGTGTGTACAGGTGCTCATACCCCTAGGTTCATCTAGATAGCTCAGAACCCACAGTAAGGCAGGCTTTCCTAATCTGGGTAGCTCAGTCCCTACAATCTACTAGTGCTTTGAGAGGCCGAGGCAGGAGGATCACTTGAGCCCAGGAGTTTGAGACAAGTCTTGGCAACATAGTGAGACCTTGTCTCTAAATTTTAATCTACTTAGGAATTAGTTGGGGATCTTGTCAAAGTGCAGATTCCGATTCAGTGGATCCAAGGTAGGGCATAAAAGTCATCATTTCTAAGAAGCTTCCAGGTGGTGCTGATGCCGCTGGCCCATGGACCACACTTTGAGAAGCAAGGCCTGAGAGGCAGCCAGTGAATGATGGGTTTTTGTGCTCCCATCCTAGGCTATCTGGTACTCACCACTGCCCATAGATTTAAGGAATCCCTGAAACCCTCTTTAAAATGTTCGGTCCTGGTCTGGGTTGGAATAGGCAGTTGAAATCACAAGTTTAACTCCTCATCATCAGATTATTATCATGTGAGTGCCTGAGTTGGGAGTTGTGAAATATAATGGAGAAGGGTGTGGCCATTTGCAGGGTCTTAAAGGGTGCCCTGGGGTGGTCTGAAGGTCCTCTGCTTGACAGTGGGTGACAGGACCGGGCAGTGTGGGACAGCGTTTACATTCTGCTCTTCAGGCTCCAGCTGGATTGTGACCGCCGCTCACTGCCTCCACCAGTCTCTTGATCCGGAGAACCCAACCCTGCATGAGTCAGACTTGCTCAGCCCTTCTGACTTCAAAATCATCATGGGTGAGTGAAGGGTGGACTGATTCCTGAAGCCAATTGTGGTTCTGGGAATGGAGTAACATTACTGCCATTTTCCAAGGCATGTCCATTCACTCACTCACTCATTTGTCAGGGAAGGACACCTGGGATGAAGGTCCAGGGACCTGAATCCAAGTTCAAGACTATAATTTTCAGGTGGTATGACCATGTGCAAGTTATTGGAGTCTAGGCTTCAGTTTTCACAAGGGTAAAATGAGGAGCTCAGTCTCAATAACTTCCCAAGACTCTTCAGGCTTTGATGAATTCATGGTTTCAAGTGGATCATAGATATACAATCCAGACTTTCCCTCTCCTTTATAAAATCAAGATGACCAGCTGGTTCAATTCAGTTCAATACAGATTTACCTACTGACACTATGCCAGGATCTAAAGACACAGCATAAATATGACCTGGTTCCTGCCCACAGGGAACTTACAGTCTAGTAACAGAATAAGGTATGAGCACAGAGACCTCTAATAGAAAGTAGTAAGCAGTACGTTCTGTAAGAGAGGAACTGATCCAGAGCCATGGGAGTTCACCGGGGAAGGATTTCTAACTGAAGAACCTGAGGGCCTTCATGGAGGAGGCACGTTTGACTCAGTCACTGAGGGTGATTATAGGGATTGAACATGTGACAATTAGCATAAAAACATGTATAATAAGGCACTGGGATCAGCCCATAAAGAAAGGCAGAGGTGGAAACCTATGAGGATATGTGGGGAATGGCTAGGAGGGTGAAACAGCTGGGAAAAAGAGGGTGAAAGGCAGTAAAGGTTTATGGCTGGAAGCATGGACTAGATGGGACCAGGATGGGGTACTGACCAGGATGGGGAACAAGGTGTAATCTTATCCTCCATCACCCCCATGTCTCGTGTGCCTTCTTGCCCAGGCAAGCATTGGAGGCTCCAGTCAGATAAAGATGAACAGCATCTCAGGGTCAAGCACATCATCCTCCATCCCCTGTATGACCCCAACACATTTGAGAATGATGTGGCTCTGGTGGAGCTGTTGGAGAGCCCGATGCTGAACAACTTTGTGATGCCCATCTGTCTGCCTGAGGAGCCCCAGGAGGAAGGTATCTTCTCCCGACCCTGATCTCACCTCTATAGAGCAGCTGGTAACTTAGCAGGAAGTTCTTCTCCAGCACTGGCGAAACTCTGGTGCCAAATGAGTCAGCTGATGGTACCTGCATGACTCAGCAGCTGCCTCCCCTCAAACAGCCAAGTCAGAACTGGATTTGTGGGTGGAAAAAGGTAGTGGGAAGCACATCATTAACAGGCAGGCCTAAGAGTTGGGATAGGAAAACAAAAATGAGACTACTTATTGTAACAGAGAGAATTGAATACAGGGTATCGGAGGACTAGAAAAGTCAAATGGAAAAGCTGAGAGGACAGAGATAGTACCTGCAGGAAGAAACCACCAACCTCAGGGCTTGGGAAACTTAGAGTTAATAAAACCTAAAATTAATAAAACCTGGAAGCTTAGAAAAGGGCCCCTCTGGAGCCAGGGCTTAGACTTCTGCAGAAGAGGCTGGTGTGCTAAGAGCCAGTTGCAACTACTGGGGTAAAAAGTCACTACCACAGTGGTACCAACAGCCACAGCAAGTTTTCTAGTGTCCCTGAGTGCTCCCCTGTTCTCAGGAAATCAGTTAGCAAAGCAGAACAAAGCAGAGTCTAGAAGGGTAAATCTGAAGCTGAGGGACAATGATTTAATAACCAGCAAGTCTCAAACCCCATTGCTGCCATTTCCTAGTTGGGTGATCCTGAGGAAGTTATTTAACCTCATTAAACCTCAATACTTTTACCTTGAAACTGGAGGTAATATCCCATGGAGAGGTTGTGATATTTCAATGAAATAATGTACTTAAGTCCACTGGGTGCAGTGGCTCATGCATGTAATTCCAGCACTTTGGGAGGCCAAGGCAGGAGGATTGGTTGAGCCCAAGAATTCAAGACTAGTCAGGGAAACATAGTGAGAGTTTATTGCTACAAAAAATAAAAAAACTAGCCAGGCATGGTGGCATGTGCCTGTAGTCCCAGCTACTCTCAGAAGGCTAAGGCAAAAGGATATCCTGAGCTCAGGAAGTAGAGGCTGTGATGAGCCATTATTGTGCCACTTCACTCCAGCCTGGGCAACGGAGTGAAATCCCGACTCATAAAATAAAATACAATAAAATAAAAATAAAAAACGTATCCAACACAGAGTAAGAGTCCAACCCGTGCCAGCTGGCTTCCTTTTCGGTCTAAATTCAGTGGTGCCATATCATAGTTTACTTCCTTTAGCTCAAAGATTTTTTTTTTTAATGGCTGAAATGGAATCTGAGACACATTTAAGGGAACTGAGCCAATAGGAAAGACGCAGGAATAGCTGGCTCTGACTCACTGGATGCATGTGCCTACCATGTGCCACTTGCTTTATATTCATTAGTTTACTTACTACTCGTAAAAGCCTTGCAACATGGCATCATAGCCTCATTTTGCAAATGAGAAACTGAAGCTCAGCAAGATATAGTGATTCACTCCAGATGCAGCTTATAGAAGCAAATCGGGGGCTGTAGTACAGGTTTTCTGACTTTAAGCCCAGAGCTGTTTTCAGTATCCAGGTTCTTTTTCAAATGAGAAAATAATCGCCTTGTCGGTGCTCACCCCATTCACTTCCACATTGCCCCTAAGTTTGCCAACTTCGTAGACTTCTAGAATGTCAGAGCTGGAAGGGGTTTTAGAGACTACTAAGTCCGGCCTCTTCATTTTATAGATAGGGAAACCGAGGCTTAGAAGGGCAGGAGAGGAGGGAGAGCTTGCTATAGGCAGCAAAGCATATTCGTCCACTCTTCTGAGAGCACCTACTATGTGTCAGCAGTCCTATAGGCATGGGGATACAGCAGTGAACAAGACAGGTGATATCACTGCTCTCGTGGAGTCTGGATTCTGTGCTATTACTAGTTTAGCAGGGGACAGAGTAGACAACCCGTAAGCAGGTAATGGGTCATAGAAGCAAGTGTTGCCAGCTCTACTGCAGGTAACCTCCAGCCCATCTGCCTTTCCAATCTTCCCATGCTGCCTTTCTCGAGCAGGACTATTCAGACCTTCCTCCACAGGCACAGGACGATGGGGCTGCAAGACGCAACCCTCTGAAAACCCTGCAGACAGCCTCTGTGTTCTCACAGCATCTTCTCTCCTCCAGGAGCCATGGTCATCGTCAGTGGCTGGGGAAAGCAGTTCTTGCAAAGGTTCCCAGAGACCCTGATGGAGGTGAAGTTCAATTTATACCCTACAGACAGTGACGCCTCAGCCTGACATTGGAACTTCCTGCTCAACACTGCCCCCCTAGGGATTTGGAGGCTTGGACAGGGGTTGCTGAGAGACGCGAGAGGCATTGAGCTCACCTCCAAAGATCAATGAGACTTTGAATCCTGGAAACTATATTTGTTTGTTCTACATGTCATGGGCTCTAGTCTCTAAACACTGTTCAGTGTTCCTGGGAGCTAATTAAAGGCCCAGTTCATGGAAATTCTCCCAGAAAAACAGCAGATTTGGGCACTTGGAAAGGTCATAATTCAGTTGCACACCATGAGGACCAACACACCAAGTTAGCCAAGAATGGGCCAGGCTTTTGAGAACCACAGTCCTTGCAGTAATGAACTTGACTGTTGCATTTTGAAGTTCACCCTCCTATCGTTTCAGAAAAGAACACTGAACTAGGAGTGAGGAGCTGTGGCTCCGGGTCCTGGCTCCTACTGACTCACTGGCTGATCTGAACCACATCATTTTGCCTTTCTAGCCCAAACTGCAAAATTAGGGGGCAACACCAGATGTCCTCCAAGAGCTGCCCAGGTCTGACACCACCACATTCTGTGACTGACACAGTTAGTTTCTAAATCCTTCAACATATATTATTTTAACATACTTTAAGCTCTTGGATTTGCAACTACCATTCATCCCTTGATTCATTAACTCCTAGGTGTGTAATTGGTGTCTCCCATGTACCAGACACTGTACTAGCTACTAGCTGTGCTGGAGGCAAAAGGAGATTCCCTTGGGCTTACAGTCAAGTGGGATGCTCAGAAAATACTTATGGATGTGATGAAGGTGATGGAGGAGAATGTGGGATGCTCTGGAATATATAATGGGGCACCTGATCTCATCTTGGGGGTTCAGGAGGGATTCCCAAAAGAAGTGACTGAAATGACACCTGAAAGACAAATAAAGGTTAATCAGGTTGCTGAGGACATATCTTCATGACCACCCTGCCCTGGCTTCCTCTCCCGTTATCCAGGAAAAACCATGGCCCTAGTGGGATCGGGATGGCATCTGGTCCCCTCCCAGCAAGGGTCGACAGGAGTTGTACGTTTGGGCCATATGGCCCATTCAGTTCTTGATTTGGCTGAATGAGAATCACGTTTCCTCTTTTTATTCCAGACACCTACTCCAACACTAACCCCTATGCTGGATCAAGGGCAACAATAATCACAAATATCTTATTTCAATGTGTCAACTTATTGCCTTATTAAAACAATATTTTCTGAGCACTTACTATATTCCAAGCTATGTAAGGTAGAAAGGGGCAGGATACAGACCTAACGCCTAGACACTCACACCACAGTGAGGGAAGACAGCATAAGTGCAAGTAGTGCACACCTTACAGCATCTAATATGCGCACCCTACAGCATCTTCAAAGTGAGTAGTGACCACCCTACAGCATCTAATATGCATATAGTATTTATAGTTTTCAAAGCACTTGTCCATTCATTATCCCTTTGTACAGTGATTAATATATTAGATGTTGTAACTTCCATTTTTCAGATGAGGAAATAGAGTTTCGGGGATCTGAAAAACAGTGATCAAGCCACATGTCCTATGTCCCACAGTAGAGAGGGAGGGAGAGAAAAGAAAACTGACTGTGGTTTTTGTATACATTGTCATATTTGAAGTACTGCATCTCCTAAGCAAGTATTATTATCTCCATTTTACAGATGAGAGAACTGATGCCCAAAGAGGGCAAGTTACTTGCCCAAGTTCACACAGCTGAGACTGCATCAGAATGTGGATCTCTCAATTCTCCATTCAATTGTTCCTTCACCTGTAGCATAGGGCAGTTTCTGAGATAAAGTCTCAGGTAGACTGAGGCCCGGGCAGGTCTGAGGTGGGGAAGAGCCAGCTCCAAGGTGTCAGAAAAGTAGGGGTTCCTCTGCCAGAATGGAAATCAATAACAGCCTTGTGTTCCAGATTGAAATTCCGATTGTTGACCACCGGACCTGCCAGGAGGCCTATGCCCCACTGAAGAAGAAAGTGACCAGGGACATGATCTGTGCAGGGGAGAAGGAAGGTGAGTTAAGAGGCTGGCATGACACAGGGCCCCTCTAGCCAGGAAGTGGTGTGGAGCTAGCAAGAAGGCCTGGAGACCGCCCAGTCTGGTAAGCTGCCAGTATGGGGAGGGCATTGGGTGGAGGGCTGGAAGGAGGAAAAAGCCCACTGGGGGAGGGATTCCACAGGAGAGGATGCATCAGAGAGAAGAGTGCAGTGCTAAGGAAAGCCCATAATTCCTCTCCCAAGCCCAGAGATTCCCCTCTGAAATGAGAGAGACCTGAACCAGCTCTTCCTAGAATCACCTGAGAGCTGAGGAAGCCTGACCTAGAACCGCAGGGAACCAGGTTTGGGTCAAACGGTCTGCTGCGCCCTCTAGTGCCCGATTCTTTAAACTACAAGTCAGAAGTTGGAGAAGTCCTCCTTTGGATTTAGGCTTGAGAAGGGGCATTTTGCCTTCATCTGCATCTTTTTTTCATCTAGGGGGAAAGGATGCCTGTGCAGGCGACTCTGGAGGCCCCATGGTGACTCTGGATAGAGAAAGAGGCCAGTGGTACCTGGTGGGTACAGTATCCTGGGGTGATGACTGTGGGAAGAAGGACCGCTATGGAGTGTATTCCTACATCCACCACAACAAGGGCTGGATCCAGAAGGTCACCGGGGTGAGGAACTGAGTTCAGTTCTTCAGCACCGACACCATGTGTTGCTGTCAGCAGCAGAGGATAATTATCTGATGCAAATAGCCATTCCTCCCTTTCTTCTCATCCTTCTCCTCCCTCATTCAGCTCATCTATTCCTGGGCAGTAGAAGAGATATCTCGGCCCCCTTTCACTCTCTTTAAAGAGGAAGAACAGTGGAGTGGTCAGAACACAAGGCTTAATTCAGCCTCTGTCACTTACTAGCGTTGCAGGGCTGGGCAGGTGACTCCATCTCTTTGAACTTCAGTTTCTTCATCCGTAAGATGAAAACGGCATGACTTACCTACCTCATAAAAGTCTGATGAGGATGAAATTAATTTATAGATACATAGAACTGAACACAATGAACTGAGCATTCAAAAATGTGACTTGGCAGAGGGTCAACATGTCTACTAGGCACGTGAGGTTATCTTACAAACTCCTGGCTAGTCTTGGGGCTGATTCGTGACATACCCTTCCCTCCACCTTTGACCATCTCCCTCACCCACCCCCAGATGCTTCATGCTTCTTTGCCACCAGTCAATTTTCCCAACCCCAATCCTCAGCTTCACCCTATTAAAAGTAAAACAGAGTTCTTAGTCCTATGGCATATCCTTTAGCAATGTAGTTATGAACGTGCACTAGATATCAAGTCCTGAGAGTACCTGAGAGAAGCAGGGGCGGGAGGGAGTCTAGAATGGTGGTCTGGGAAGGCAGACGTCTGGTTCTGGAATTAGCTCTGCCCCTAGCTCCCTATGTGACCATACGTAAGTCCTTTCTCCCTGTCTCAAAGGGCCCTCCCAACTCTGGCAATCTAGGATCCAATGAAGCCATGTTTCCCCTGACAAGATGGGTTAAAGCCAATGTAACCAAAAGGAAAAATTTACATTAGGTTCAAAAGAGCTTTGATGTAGGCAAAACGCTGCTGCTGCTCTAACAGCACCCACCCCTATTCACCACATACTGGTTCCAGGGTCTTAGCACAGGCACAGTGTTAGCCATGGAATGCCCCTCATTCCTAAGTAGACGATCTGCTCTGGGTCCTGGCCTCCTTCCCTTTGAGGGAACCTGGGCTGCACAAAGTGGGCCTTGGAAGACTAGACCTCAGGTCCACACGCTCTCCCTTTTCACATCTACAGCTGACCCCAAGCAATCATTTCCCCCTGACGTCTCACTCCTATGCTTCACCCTAAAATCCATCACTCTGTGAAGTCATAAATGTTTCTTCCCAAGCAGAATGTCTCTCCCATCCTCTCTCAGGAACCTTTTAGAGATTTTATCTCCTGAGAGTTCCAAGATATAAGCCCTTCAAGGGATCAGAAGCCCCAAGCTTTTGTCTTCTGTTCTATCAAAATTCGTCTTCATGGAGAATTTTAGCTCTCAACCTGTTTACAGTTTGAGTCATTCTGGGCCTCTTGCTGAAGGAGGAAGATAATGGGGAATGAAAATTTAAGGGCATGAAGCTCTAGGTTGAACACTCAGGGATGGCAGCTCACAGCCTGCCTCTAGTTCTATAAGTAAGTTGGTCTCCCTCTCTGTGCCTTCCTATTTATTCTTTTTTGTTTGTTTGTTTGTTTGTTTTTTTGAGTTGGAGTCTCACTCCATCGCCCAGACTGGAGTGCAGTGGCCGCTCCCGGCCACCACAGCCTCGACCTGCTGGGCTCTGGCGATCCTTCCGCCTCAGCCTTCCAAGTGGCTGGAACTACAGGCGCACGCTACCACGCCCGGCTAGTTTTTTATTTATTGTAGAGATGAGGTCTCGCCAAGTTGCCCAGGCGGGTCTCGAACCCACAGGCTCAGGCAATCCACTCACCTCGGCCTCCCAAGGCACGGGATTACAGGCTGAGCCACTGCGCCCGGCTCCTATTTATTCTTAAAGGGAAGATGGCCATAGGGCCCAACTCCATCAGATACTTGTCAAGCAAGCAAGCTCTATTTTAAATGCCAAAGAAGAATTGCAATGCAAAGTTTTGGAATTTTCCTAATGCATTCCTAATGCATTCATTTCACTGGGCACCCCCCATGTCCCAGGCTCTGGGGAGTGTTGTGAGGGCTACTGAGTGAGGAGAGTATCATTCATGCCTTCCAGGAGCTCCTAGTGGAAAATGTGACACATACATAGATGACTACTCTGTAAAAGAGTGAACCTCATCAAGCACTATGTTTTGGAGAGGCACGGAAGAAGAAGAAAGGCATTCTGGTATGGAGGTATTGTGGGAGAGGACATCAGGAAGGTTTCCTGGAGAAGATGGCTAGACTGGAACCTTGAGGAGAGTAGACATATCCACACATAAGACAGAGGGATACCTTCCAGATGGAGGGAAAACAAGAGCAAATGTTCACTCAAGCTTTTCTTGAGAATACCAGGTCCTCCCACAAAAATGACACAACCAGTAGGCCAGTGTTCTGAGAACAGAACAAACATTGAAAATAACCTTTCTCCTCAAAGTCAGAACACTAAACAGTACTTGAAACAGCCTCAAGACCTGCATATGGAATCTGACTTCTGGCTGTACCCAGTTTATTGTGTTTATTCCCCCAATTGCAATTCCATCCTTATTTTGAAAAAAATATCTAAATGGACCATGGAACTTAGGCTTCCCCTTGGACTACCTGCATTTTTTTTTTTTTTTTTTTTTTTGAGTTGGAGTCTCACTCTGTCGCCCAGACTGGAGTGCAGTGGCTGCTTCTGGCCACCGCAGCCTCGACCTGCGGGGCTCCGGCGATCCTTCCGCCTGAGCCTTCCAAGTAGCTGGAATTACAGGCGAGCGCTACCACGCCTGGCAAATTTTTTGATTTATTGTAGAGATGAGGTCTCATCAAGTTGCCCAGGCAGGTCTCGAACCCGCAGGCTCAGGCAATCCACTCACCTCAGCCTCCCAAGGCGCGGTATTACAGGCTGAGCCACCGAGCCCGGCTACATGCATTTATTAAATATGCCTGTTCCTACCCTGCTGCTAAGTCCTAAGCAAAAATCTCTCATAAAGCCATGAAAGTAGGGGGTTGGAGTGTCTGCTAGGACTACCTTGTCTAACTTCATGACCTCATTCTTGAGCAATTTCTAGTGATGAGAAGCTCACTACCTCCAAGTACAGCCCATTCCAACTTTAAAATGTGCTTCCTCTTAAAGAGGCTTCCCTTCGATGCAACCAAGGTCTGCCACCCTAGAATACAGTTTGTGTAACTGAAGCTATAATTTCATACCATGAATGCTGTTACTGGCGATGATGATCGTGCCCAGATTTTATTAGCAACAGAAGCTGTAGTTCCTATGGAAACTACACATTTGTTTCAATAAACATCTGCATTGAGTCAAAGCTCCCTGTTTGGCTTGTATGTTTTTCATGTACTGATGATTTTAGTGAGTTGTTTCATTTATCAACATTTTGCCCTATGTGACTAAGATCATTGTACCATGAAAAGAGAGAGAGAGAGAGAGACTATGATGGGAAGATCTTATTATAAATTTTTTAAAAAAGCATGCCCTCAACACGAAATTTCAATCAAGGTTTTCGAGTCAGTTCTGTTTAAACATTGTCTTATTTTTCCTGTAAATTATCAAAATATCCCAGAATGCCAAGCACACCCAGAATAGAAAAAAAAAACAATTTTAAATTACATGTTCAATTTTTGGTTTGGAAATTATGCCACCATGTCTATGACTGTCCTGTTCTGGATTGGAGTATAAGCATTCCTACTGTCATAGTTAATCTTGTTCACTGTGGTGTGTGTGTGTGGTGGGGGGAGGCGGGAAGAATCAAAGAAGTATCACCACCAGAAAGCCTTTTAAGTAATAGGTAGATAAGAGTCAGAGAGAAGAATCTAGATCACTCATATGACAGAGGTGGCAGCCAATTCTGGTCTAGGATGAATCTTGAAATCAAGAGCCTTGAATTCTAGTGCAGCATATGTTGATTCCCTTATCTGTTTAATTTTCCCATCCAAAAACTGGCAGCATGACCTTTGTTTTACCCCTGACTGGGGTTTTTCAATCTGATGAATTAGCAGATAGAAAATAACTTGGGAAATAGTATACCTAAATATAAAAAGCTCTAAAGGAAATAATAATCATTAAAACTTGTGAGCATGTACTATCGGGTTGAGATGGCACTAAGCTCTTACACACAGTCTGTAATTTAACCTTCACAACAACCTGTGATGAAAGTACTATTCTTATCCCCCATTTTACAGATGAGCAAACTGAAGGACAGTGAGGTTAAAACTGTGGGCCAGCCTAGAAGCACAAATACCCCAGCAGCAAAGAGCATCCCTAGTGCCCAGATCTTGGTTGCTAATATCACTATCCAGTAAAAGTAACAAGGGCTCTTTGAAGAAATAACTGATTCTATGGCTGAGAATGGAAAGATACAACTTCAGCCTGGAGCATCTTGTAGTGCCAGAAAGTAAGAAAGTGCTCAAAGAACCCCGCAATGGTGGGAATATGTCAAAGAAACACAGGAGCCAACTGAAAAAGCTCCAATGGCCAAAGATGGAATTTTCAGCAACAAAACAAATAAAGTAGTACTGGATATTAACCCAAAGTAGAAAATAAATATCTGTGTCTCGGTTCATTTGTGTTTCTATAAAGGAATACCTGAGGCTGAATAATTCATAAAGAAAAGAAGCTTATTTGTCTGATAGTTCTGCTGGCTATATAAGAAGCATGGCACCAGCATCTGCTTCTGGTGAGTGCCTAAGGCTGCTTCTGCTCATGGCAGACAGGAAAGAGAAGCCTGCCTGCAGGGATCACATGGCAAGAGAGGAAGCACGAGAGAGTGGGAAGATGTCAGGCTTTTTTTTTAACAACCAGCTTTTTTTAACAACCAGGACTAATAGAGCAAGAACTAACTCATTACAGTGAGGACAGCACCATGCCGTTCATGAGGGATCTACCCCATGACCCAAACACCTCCCCTTAGACCCCTTCTCCAACACCAGGAATCAAATTTCAACATGAAATTTGAAGGAGATAAACAAATAATATCTAAACTATAGCAATCCATGAATAATTTATTGAACAAATAAACTGGGAGAATAGACAGAGCTCTCATGGAGAAAAATACCAAATATTTTTTGCAAATACTCTGCCTTCAAGAGAGAGAGTATAATTCTTCATCTCTTAAGTGTTGGCAGCATACAATTACTTCCTTTCAAAGAGTATAACAAAGAAGGAGGGGACAGTAATTCTCCAGTAGTGAAATCTGAAAACATAGCCTTAGCCAGGTATCAAGGTTAATATTATCAGTGATAAGTCACACTGATAGTATGTGACTTTGATATGCTCTGGTGACAATGGCTCTGTACCTATGTGCTCTTCCTCCCCAAATCCCAGAATCCCAGTCTAATCATGAGAAACACACTGGACAAATCCCAACTGAGGAACAGTCTGCAAAGTACCTGACCAATACTCCTCACATACTGTCATCAAAAGCAAAAATATTCTAAGAAATTGTCACAACCAACAGAAGCCTATACTGGGTTGGACTGTATCCCCCAAAAATGTAGGCTGAAGTTCTAACCCCCAGTGCCTCTGAATGTGGTCTAATTTGGAAGTAGGATCACTGCAGATGTAATTAAGAAGATCCTACGCTTAATCCTATGTGACTGGTGTCCTTATAAGAAGAGGAGAGGCTGGGCACAGTGGCTCAGCCTGTAATTCCAGCAATTCTGGAGGCCGAGGCAAGCGGATTGCCTGAGCCTGGAGGTTCGAGACCATCCTGAGCAACTTGGTGAGACCTCGTCTCTACAATAAAATCGCAAAAAAAAGAAAAAAAGAGATACAGAGGCACAGACACACAAGAGGAGAGCATCATGCAACAATGAAGGCAGAGAATGAAGTCTTGCAGCTACAATCAAAGAGACGCCAAGGATTGCCAGCAAACCACCAGAAGCTAGGAGTAGGCAAGAAAGGATTTTCCTCTATGGTTTCCACAGGGAACACCTTGATTTCAGACTTCTAGCCTCCATAATTGTACAACAATCAATTTCTGTTGTTTTAAGGCACCCGGTTTTGGGTGCTTTGTTATGGCAGCTCTAGGACGCTAGGGACAGAACCTAAGGAGATATGACAACAAAATGCAATTTGGTATCCTGGAAGAGAGCCTGGAACACAAAAAAGGATATTAGGTAAAAACTAAGGAAATCTGAATAGAGTATGAACTTTATTTAATAGTCATGTATCGATATTGATTCATTAATTGTGAGAAATATACCATACATAATATAAGACGTTAATAATAGGGGAAACTGGTGTAGACATATCAGAAATTTCTGTGCCATCTTCACACATTTTTCTAAAACTACTCTAAAAATAAAATGTCATTTAAAAAAAATGTGATGTGATGCCAGATTGCTCAGCTAGGAGATGGAGGAACCAGGATTTGAAACCAGTTCTGATGGATTCTGGAGTCCAAGCCCTTAACTCCACATCAGTGGTTCTCAAACTAGGCCACAAACAGGAATCACCCGGGAGTTTTAAAACACACCGATGCCTGGATCCCAACCCCCAGAATTCAAATATAATCATTCTGGGGTAAGGCCTGAGTATTGGTGTTTTTTAAAAGATTCCTAGGTGATTCTAATGTAATTGTAGTTTAAGAGCCACTGTTCTAGGCTATCCTGCCAGTGTGTAACCCCTGAAAAAATTTCTCCAGTTTGGGTCTTTGACTTAGGTTGCTCAATTGATGAGACAGAGATGAGACAGATGTCCTGATGCCATAGCCCATGATCCAGAACATTCTGGTGACTCTCAGTAGCGGCACCATCACTAAGACATTTCTGCACTAGTGTTTACCTGAAAAGAACAGTGTTCTCTTACTTTGCAGTAGTAAACTAAAAAAAGAGGAAAAGCATCCCAGGCACCGGGAAATAGCATATGAGAAAGCAGAGACATTGGGTGTTTGGGGGAAAGTGGGTGACTTGGTGTGCCTGAAGAGACAGGTTGGGAGAAACAACATCACACCTTTTGGCAAAATCTGTAAATGCAGGGTCATGAAAAGCCTTGAATATCCAGCTTGGTTTGAGGAATAGGGAGACATTTAGGTTTTTGAACCAAGCAGATGTGTGATTGTCTTTCCCTTTCAAATGAAGCGTTAATGCAGTGAACTCAAGATGGCTTCACAATGTCAGGTAAGAGATCCAATGGTCCTGAAAACGGCAGGCCAGCCAACAGGAAGGAGAGGAATCTGCTTCTGGGGATTCTGAGAACCTAGGGCTGGGCTGCAACTTTTAACAGATTCCCAACCTCTGTTAACACTTCAGAGTGAATTAGTAGAAAGATAGAGACAAAGGAGGCAGGAACTACATCTGAAACAAAAGTGGTTTTCCAGGTCCTGGTCTTTGTATGACCCACTGGCACCAGCACTTGTCTGTAGAAAGGAAGCCGTGGGTTCTCTGAACTTGAGGGAAAGAAACAATCAGAGCCTTTGCAACAATTTTCTGTCTTGGCCTTTTTTTCAAGAAGATAAGAAAAATGTCATTCGGACGCAAAACCACAGGCTCAATTTCCAGCAATGAGCTTCTGATCACAGGGAAAAAGAGCCAGGACCATTTCAACACCTAGGCAGACCACAAAGCCTTCAAAGGAGTACTCTCTGAGGAAGGAAGTATTGAGATAAAGTAGTGTTAAAATGAAGGGAAGGCATGCTGAGCCTGGATGGCGCCCAGGGTGGATCAGCGTGGGTTGGAACATGTATCACCTACCAGCATCTGTCAGTCCCAGTGAAGCCCTCTGCAAAGTCAGAGGTTATGATAACCCAATCCATACCCAAAGGCCAGCACCAACAAGACCAAGCCCTGGGGATCCCAAGCAGACAGTGTAGATGAAGTCCAGGCCCAAGGTCTCAAAAGATGCTGACCTATTTGGAAGTGAGGACTCTCATCTCCCTGTGAGCTATTTGTCCTGTGATATTATCCCATCTTGCCCATTGCCCGGAACCATTTGGCTTATTTAATCCATGCCTGTTAAACACTCACACTCGGCCCAGGCCTGCCAATGAAATCCAAGACAACAAAATCCTTCCTTTAAACAGCTGTGACAACATCTCCGTTTTCTCTGAGTTTGTGTGTCTGATGCCCAAATTCATGTTGGCTGTCTAAGGCCTCCCACTAAGTTTTTTTATTTATTTCCTGTTAAAATTATGAAATACTTCACACGCACTGAAAAAACTATAGAAAAAAATCCACCTCCTGCTCAGATTTGATGAATCATAACACGTCCCAAGCAAGGGACATTGGCAGGATCCCAGTCCAAAGAATAGTTAATGCCACGAGAGAGAAGGTGCCTTGGGCCAATGGAAATAGCTCTGAATCCCCACTGTGAAGGCTTGGGTTCCAGTCCTCATGCTGCTGCCTAGGCTCTGAAAGCTCGAGCAAATCCTGTTTTCTGTGTCCTGTGTGTCTTTTCCACAGCCTCCCTATGGGTTTCTCCTTATCTTTTCAATCTCTATACATGGCAAGCTCCAGGGTTCAGTGTTGAGCCTCTTTTCTCTCTGTCCTCATTCCCTAAGTCATTTCATCTCATCTCATGACAATTAATAGTGCCTAAATGCTGATGATGCTCCAGTTTTATCTCTAGCTTGGGCCTCTCCTCTGGGTCTCTCCTCTGGCATGAATAGCCAACTGCCAGCTTGGCATTTCTCCTGTTTAATGCCTAGCAGAATGTCTAAAAACCATACCGAACTTTTTACGTCCATAACTGAGCTCCTGATATTGCCCCACAGTTTGTTTCTTACAGTCTTCATCCTCTCAGAAAGTGGAAACTCTGTTCTTTCAGTTGCCCAACCCAAAAATTCTGGGGCCTCTTTGACCTCTCTCTTTCTCTCAAACCATACATCTGAGTCATCTGCAAATCCTCTCAGCTCCACCTTTTAAATATATCCAGACTTAACCACAAGTTACTACCACTCTGGAACAAGCCACAATTGCCTTTTGCCTGAATTATTGCAGGAGCCTCCTAGCTAATAGTTTCTCTTTCGTTCTTATTTCTCTATGGCCTATTATCCACTTGGTGATCATAAATTGGGTAACATCACCCTGATGTTCAACCCCTTCAGTGGATTCCTGTCTAATTCACATTAAAAACCAATGTTCTGACAATGACCTATGATTTGTATGCTATGATCCCTGTTACCATTCTGTCTCTACTGCATTGCAGTCATATTGGCCTTCTCATGGTTGAACATTTCAGGTTGCTCCTACCCCAGGGCCTTGACACATGCCCTTCCTCTTAGCTTCTTCATTTGTTTTTCCAATGATACCTTCTTAGTGAGACCTTACCTAGCTACCCAGTCTAAAATTGTGACTTCATCCCCTACATATCCCCTCCCACCTACTTTATTCTTCTCCTTAGTACTTAACACTATTTAATATACCACACATTTTACTTATATTGTTTATTATCTAGCTCCTTTACTATCTTCAATAAAATAAATATAGTAGCTTTGTTCTCTGCTCTATCCACGAGTACCTAGAACAATGCGTAGCACACAATATGCACTCAATAAACATTTGTTGGGTGAATGAATCTTGAAAATAGAGAATATTCTATTATGTTCTCAAAATATCACTATGACTCCATCAAGACAGGAATGAATAACTATTGAGATTGTTTTAGAAGTCAGGAGATCATGACACAAACTGAAATTTCATCGCTACCACCCAAGTTCTTGAATAAGGCAATACCTCTCAAGACAACTGCCTTTAAAAACTTGAAAACCTTTAGAGAAAAGTCAGAGAATAAGATATATAAAAGTGTGCTTCCAGATAGGAAAGGAAAGGAAGATGTGATGAACGTTTCAGTTGAGAAGGTCAAACACCAAACCAAACCTAAATAGACTGACATCCTGGGTAACAACTAGATGACCATGTCAGAAGAGTCAGGGTCAAGAGCCTAAAAGCAAATAGTGCTAAGCAATCGTTTGTGAGCAAGGTCAAAGCTGGCAGAGATCCTTCAGATTACCTTAACTGTTTGCTTTACAAATGGAGAAACTGAGACCTAGGAGAGGGAAAAGACTAAGTAACCCAGGTGACCCAGCTGGATAATGATTAAACCAGGGCTGAAACTCAGGTTGCCCAACTCCCGGGCCAATAAGCTTTTAAACCACAACCACGAATCCATCCACCCTCACAAGTCCCTGTCATAAAGCAGGCATACACCAGGTGGATTTCATTTCCCTGGTACATGTGGCAGTACTCAAGCAATGCCAGAAATGACTCCAAAGGAAATTCCTTAGCTGGGAGTCCCGCAGAGAACCAGAATGGGACTTGGAAAAGAACTAAATTCCTTCTGGGATATTCCAGCCAATGGGAATGGAGCCCAGAAATTGCTGATGTTTTCTGTTTGAGGAGATTTTTTTAAATAGCTATCTTTGAAGAATGACCACCAGGCTTCTGGAAAAATGAAGTCATTGCTCTGAAATAAATATGAGGGAAAGAAAAGAAATGACTCCACATATGTGAAGATAAACCAGTTCTAAACCTTGGGCTGCAAAGCATGATGCTTGCCTTCCATGTTTTTTCTAAAGAACTCACCAACAGAGCTTAACTAAAATCACAGAGAGAAATTCTAGACTCAATGGGAAGCTGCAAATTACGGGAAAGAGGGAAAAAGAAAAGAGAATACCTTCAGAAAGCATGTGCTCTGTAGCAGACACTGTCACTGACAATATATGTATTCTTTATAATAGCCCTCTGAGGGCCAGTCTCGGTGGCTCAGCCTGTAATCCCAGAACTTTGGGAGGCCGAGGCGAGTGGATTGTCTGAGCCCGCAGGTTTGAGACCCACCCAGACAACTTGGCGAGACCTCGTCTCTACAATAAATCAAAAAAATTAGCATAGTAGCGTGCACCTGTAGTTCCGGCTACTTGGAAGGCTGAGACGAAAGGATCGCTGGAGCCCAGCAGGTCAAGGCTGCGGTGGCCAGGAGCGTGCCACTGCCCTCCAGTCTGGGCGACAGAGTGAGACTCCAACTCAAAAAAAAAAAAAAATAGCCCTCTGAGGCAGATCATACTATTTCTGTTTTTGTGAGGAGCAAAATGAGCCTTGCCTAAGGTCATAGAGCTGGCATACAGTAGATCCAGGACTCAAGTGTTTTCTGACTTCAAATTTCATACTTACCCCATGATGTACAATGCTGCTTAAGCTCCCTAGTTTCTCTAGGCTTCAGTTCCTCATCTGTAAAATAAGGGTTCTAGATCAAGGCATTAATTTGTCTTATAGCTCTGATTGTCCATGGACTTACTATGTTTGGGAATTTGCCTTAGCAATCCTCTCCGTTCTCAAGGCTCCTGACTTCCAAGAAGAGACTTCCCATTGAGCTAGTCCCCTATCTTGGTAGGTTTGAGGGAATTGATCAAGGCAGCACTTCTTGCTGACCCTGCACTAAGGATTCTAGCCTCTAGAGCCACAATTTAGTGCCTGTAGGTCTCTCCCTGTCTTGAACAACAAGACTAGCTTACAGAAGCTCCTGTGGGAGAGGCCCAGGATCTTGGAATGTCCCTAAGGAGTTCATTTATAATACAAAGTATACATCTAACAAGTTCATCATGTGGCACGTGCACAGAGAAAGAATCATCACAAAGAAGTTTTTGCCAAGACCGCAGCTAAGTCCACAAGCAAGCCTAGAATTCCCCATCTTAATGTATAAGAGACAAAAAGAAAGGCAGGTGAGGCCTCTGTAGATTGCAAACATCTTTTTTGCAGCATAGAAAGAGTCCTGAGAAAGAGTTCTGTACTAAAACTGGGTGAGAGTTGGACTCTGCCACTACCTACAACAAGTCTTGGGGTAAATTACTTTCACACTTTGGTCACAGTTTGTCATTTGTAAAGGGAAGTGATTGAGTCTCTAACGGTTCTTTCAACTATAACATTCCATTACTCTGCAAATATTTGCTTTCCTAAATAAACTTTCAGCACCATAAAGCATTAGAGTTAGAAGGGAAGGCTATGAAAGGGGAAGCAGAAGGAGCTATACAAGTTCTTAGAAGCATCAATTCTATTCTTGAATAGACAAAATGGAGAGGAAAGGGAATAGGCTGGAAACTGAAGAATCAGTTGGAATTAGCCTGGCAAAGAGAAAAAGAGGAACAGATGTAACAGCATGTATGAAGTGTCATTATGGCCCTATGTGGAGGCTGGGCTGCAGGGAGTCAAGAACAGGGAGAACAGTTGAGTTCATTGCAGTGAAATGGCAGATGAGGAAGCTCCAAGCCCATGTTCTCCATGGAAACAACAAAAAACAACTAGAAACTGACTACAATTAAAATAACTGAAAGGGTCCACCGAGGAGAGGTGGGCCGGGGCCAGGGCTGTGGGAATAATGCAAGATTGCAACAAGGAAGAAAGTAGAAAGGAGAAAAGCTTATTATTCAACTTCACAGATTGGAAAGGGGGCCAACACTCAGAGGCAAGTGTGGCATCGAATGGGCAAGAACTGGCTATATTTAAGGACCTTTAGGGTAAGGGGCATTTGGGCTGGAGGAATGTTCAGGGCTGTGGGTCTTTGATGTTGATTGTAGCCACATGAGTCTTAGATCTTAACTTCATCTCATGCCCTCAGGTGGTGGGCTAGATGGGCGCAGACAAGGGGAGGGGGTTCTCCTGCAAGAAACTTGTCAGACATTTGCAATCCACAAACTCCTTGACCAAAAGGTGGGTTATTATCATTTCTATGACTCTGTCCTTGTCTTGCATCTGATGGAGATTTGCGGAGGGAATGGGGTAGGCTGCCAACTTGGCCTGCCACAAAATATCTGAACGCCTCCTAAAAACTGCCTATTGGAAGTTAATCTTATGTCTAACCTGTGCTAGATTCAGCATGTCAGTGATAAAATCTAAGAAAAAATGGCTATGCTGAGGCAGAAAGACTACGCTAAACTAAGTTTATTCTAGGTTTCTATAGGTACCTTTTTCAATAGCCTTATAGGATTTCTGGGAAATGGCCAAAGGTCTACAGCAAGCAAGCAAACACCTGGTCAAGAAAAAGCCACATTCAGAACCGTAGGAAACTTCATGGTGTTTTCATTCATCCCTGACCCACAATTTCCCTGGTGGGTAATTTCCCACAGTCATGGTCTAAAAGACGCAGCATCCCAGTGCTCAGTTTCCTTTTTTGGAACAGAAAGAGCAGATAAGATCTCATTTACAAAGGACAGAACTTATTGGCAATGCTCTAACCTTTCCAGGGGCTGCCTGAAGGGCTGATCTCCATCTTACCTTGGGTCTCAAGCAGAGGGCTTTGCTCTCACAAACTGCAGGGAGACTACAGATCTACAGATGCCTGGGGCAAGATATAACAAGTGGAGACACACAATAAACCAACTGAGACCCAGAGGAGAAGCTAGGGTGAGAAACTCTGGAAAATGAAGACATGCAAATGCAGCCTGAATACTAGGAAACTGAAACAGCCACAGGCCCAGGCAAGATGCGTGCTCAGAAAAAAACTGAAAAAAATGTAAGCCTTCACCTCTAACTGATCGCTAGATGCAAGGAATGCCCAGTTAATTAGTGAAGGACTTCCCAGGTACAAAGCCAGTCTGCAAAGATTGGGAGAGGTAGTTGTTTCTTCACATGTCCTATTTTCACAACAAAATGACCAAAATAATTGAAAACAAGGATTCAAACAGATATTTGTACACCAGTGTTCATAGAAGCATTATTCACAATAGCCAAAAGGTAGAAACAACTCAAGTCTTTCAATGGATGAATGGAGTTTAAGTATTCTGTTACAGGCAGCAGAGAATGGACTAAGGCAGAGAATTGCTACCAAGAAGTGGATTTTTGCAGACAACAAACATCTGAAAATGTGGAAATGCTGTGGAACTGGGTAAGGGACAGAGGCTGGAAGACTTTGGAGGAGCAGTCTAGAAAAAGCCTAGATTCTGGTGAGGTTTTAGAAAACAAGAAGACTAGGGAAAGTTGGTTAAGTGGTCACGACCAGAATGCTGATATAAATATGGACAGTAAAGGTCACTCTGATGAGTTTCATATAGAACTGAGAAATAAGGTATTGGAAACTAGAGTAAAGGCCATTCTTGTCAAAAATCGCCCAGGAGGGCAGAATGGTTTCAGGGAACAGGCTCAGGGCACTTTCCATGAGCTCACTGCCCAGAGCCATCTGGGGCTCTGCTTTCTGCATCCTAGTGCAGCCTCTGAGGCCATCCCAGCCAAGGCTCAAGTGGCCCCAGTTGTGGCTTATGCTGCAGCTCTGGATGGTTCAAGTTAAAAACCTTGGCAGTATCCACATGTTGCTAATTCTGCAGGCTTACAGAAAGTAAGAGCTGAGGAGGCTTAGCAGCTTCCACACAGATTTCAAAGGATGTCATTAATAACCTGAGAGCCCAGGCAGACTTGTGACAGGGGTGGAGCTACCATAGAGAGCCCCCGCTAGAGCAATACTGAGTAGAGATGTCAGGTCAGAGCTGCTGCAGAGAGTCCCCACAAGGGAAATACCTAGCGGAGCTTTCAGAATGAGATAGATACCAAGACTCCAGACTGTAGAGCTACCATTGTGCAATGCCAGCCTAGGAGAACTGGGTAAACTGAACCCATCCAAGTCACAGAG
The DNA here is from genome assembly GCA_963574415.1 of Tarsius wallacei. NCBI lineage: Eukaryota > Metazoa > Chordata > Mammalia > Primates > Tarsiidae > Tarsius > Tarsius wallacei. Next base: position 28,157 of record CAUYQG010014203.1, on the reverse strand, counting down.
GCTGGGCTGTCCAAGGCCTTCGGGGCCCAACCCCCATGCCAATATGCAGAGAATGCCAGACCTGGAGTCAATGGAGATTATTCTAGAGTCTGAAGACCCAATGTCTACTGTCTTGGGTTTTGGAGTTGCTGGGGCCTGTTACCCTTTTCTTCTTGCCTGTTTCCTCCTTTTGGAATAGGAATGTGTTCTTGATGCTTGTCCTACTATTATATCTCAGAAACAAATAACTTGTTTTGATCTCACAGGCTCATGGTTTGGACTTTGGATGTTTGAGTTGGTGCTGAAATGAGTTAAGAGTTTGGGGCTATGGGAATGAAATGAATGTGTTTGTATGTGTCAATATTGAGAGGTGGGCCTTTAAGAGGTGATTAGATCATGAGGAATCTGCCCTCATGACAAATTAACTCAGTCATGGATTGATGGGTTATCATGAGAGAGGAACTGGTGGTTTTATAAGAAGAGGAAGAGAATAAATAACAAATAAATAAGAAAAGGAAGAAAGACTTGAGACGGCACATTAGCAGGCTCAACCCCCTTACCATGTGATGTCCTGTGTCACCTTGGGATGCCACAAAGAGTCCCTACCATCAAGAAGGCCCTCACCAGATGTGGCCCCTCAGCCTTGGACTTCTTAGCTTGCATAACTGTAAGAAATACATTTTTTTATAAATTACTCAGTTTCAAGTATTCTATTATAAGCTATGGAAAATGGTGTAAGACACATGGAAAAACAAAATGTGGTACATACAAGGGAGAAGCAGTCTAGAATAAGCCTAGATTCTGGTGAGGTTTTTGAAGAAGACTAGGGAAAGTTAGTTAAGTGGTCATGACCAGAATGCTGTAGAAATATGGAGTATAAAGGCCACTCTGATGAGTTTCACATAGAACTGAGAAATAAGTGTTGGAAACTGGAGTAAAGGCCATCCTTGTGTGGTACATATGAGGGAAAACCCCGGGATATATTTAGTTAAAATTGTGTATTTATTCTTAAAGGTTTAAACTTCAGTCACCTTTTTTCATGATTTGTTATTTTTTTATATTTTAAAGATGTGTGGTACAATTCAGGATTAGGTACATAAGTTGTCTTTGTATATGGGCCTCCAAGTGTACATTGGGCCAGGTGTGGTGGCTCATTCCTGTAATCCCAGAACTTTGGGAGGCTGAGGTGGGAGGATCGCTTAAGCTCAGGAGATCAAGATCAGCCTGGGCAACATAGCAAGACTTTGTCTCCACAAAAAAAAAAAAAAAAAAAATCAAAAAGTTAACCAGGTATGCTGGCACATGCCTGTAGTTCCAGCTACTCAGGAGACTTAGGTGGAAGGAAGGGTTGCCTGATTTTAGGAGAATGAGACTGCAGTGTACCATGATCATGCCACTGCACTCTAGCCTGGGTAACAAAGTGAGAATCTTACTCAAAACAAAAAAAAAAGTGTACATTGTATGTAGCCATAAGCTGCCTGCTATGGACCTGTGTGAGAACAGTTTCTGAAGTCAGCCTGCAGAACTAACAAGAAGTGGAAATGTGGAGACAGAGTGTAGATGATCTTTGAAACATTTGATTGAGAACAGAGAAGAAAAGGTAGGATCTGGAGGGGGACGAGGGAAGCAGAAGCTTAAGCACAGAGGAAAGAGAAGTTGAAGATTCAGGAAGAGGACAGACAGAACTGAGGTCTGGGTGCTCATCAGCAGAGCTGACTGCAAGGATTGTGTCCGGAGGGGGAAGGCCTGGTGTATCAGTTGGAATACTTTGGTTAAAACGCACAAAGGTGGCAGCTGATTTAAACATAAAAGGGATATACTGGAAAACTATGAGGGAATTTCACAGACTCAAAAAGAGGAAGATGCAGTAAAAAACAAAATTAGGCCATGCTGGGAATATGAATAGCAGGAACTATTTTGCAATCCTTCCAGGGGGCCACCACTGGAATTAATACATTCTGTTTTCAGTGTTTTTATCACTTTGCTCATCATTGAAATTCCAATCAACCTCTCTTAGGCTATGTGGCCCTTGGTTGGGAATGGGAGGAGGTGCAGAGTTCCTTGGTATTCCACTAGATTATCTTCTATGGGGAAGAGGTATTAATAATTCCTGGAAAAGGAAGTCAGTGCTATTACTAAAGGATGTAAAGTGACGTTGGACCCCAGAAAGGAATACACCCAAACAGGATGGCAAAAAGTCAGAAACTAGAGCTTTTACCCTGAGAAAATCAGAGCCAGGACACAAACCTTGTTTTTAGATACCTCTTCAGCACTTATTCGTTTGTGTAGTCACTCAGCTAGTGCACCCACAACCCAGAGTGCAGAGGACTTAACACCTTATGGGGCAAACCTTCAGCCAATGGAAGACAAGAGCCAGTGAATAGATACTCCCCGCCCCCAAAATGATCTCGAGAGGCACTTTATCTGGCTTTGTACATGGTTCTGTGGGATTGAACAACCCATCACCAGTGGAGGCAGCCAACTTGATAAGGCCTCCATCCTTTGTTTTCCCTCCTGTTACACTGTGCTCTTCCTGCCTCAATCCTGCTTCCCAGAGTCACACTTCCCAATAAAGTGCCAACACATAAGCTTCTACCTCAATGTCTGCCTTCTGGGAACCCAGGCTAGGGAGATCAGGAGTAGGAGAGTGGGGTGGGGGTATGGGTTACAGCTTGAAAAGACTGTCAGAGTAGGCCTGGCTGAGAAGATGAGATTTGATTGAACAGTTTTTTAAGAGTGGCCAGAAAATGAAGCAAGTGAATTTCTTCAAAAGGACTATTCCAGACAGAGAGAATAGGTAGAATACGGCCCTAAGCAGACACATGCCTATGTATTTAGAGAACAGCAAGGAACCCAGAAATGAGAGGTGAAGAGTACTAAAAGATGTCAGTAAGAGGTTAACCACATGCAGAAGAATGAAATCGGACCCCTGCCTATCGCCATATACAAAATCACTCAAAGTGGATCAAGAACTCAAGTGTGAAACTTCAAACTATAAAAATCTTAGAAGAAAATCTAGGGAACACCCTCCTGCTCATTGGCCTGGGCAATGAATTTATGGCCAAGTCCTCAAAAGCAAATGCAGCAAGAACTAAAACTGATAGGCAGGACCTTATCAAGCTAAAAAGCTTCTGCGCAGTAAAATAAACCATCAAGAGAGTAAAGACAACCCACTGAATAGAAAAAAATATTTGCAAACTCTGGACTTGACAAAGCCCTGGCATCCAGGATTTATAAAAAACTCAAATGAATTTATGGGAAAAAATAATCTCATTAAAAAGTGAGCAAAGGGCTGGGCTTGGTGGCTCAACCTGTAATTCCAGCACTTTGGGAGGTCGAGGCAAGTGGATTGTCTGAGCCCGCAGGTTCAAGACCTACCCTGGCAACTTGGCGAGACCTCATCTCTACAATAACTCAAAAATTAGCTGGGCGTGGTAGCGTGTGCCTATAGTTCCATCTACTTGGAAGTCTGAGGCAGAAGGATCACTGGAGCCTAGCAGGTTGACGCTGGGGTGGCCGTGAGCGTGGCACTGCCCTCCAGCTTGGGTGATGGAGTGAGACTCCTACTCAAAAAAAAAAAAAGCAAGCAAAGGACATGAGCCGTCACTTCTCAAAGGAAGATATGTGAGCAGTCAACCAATATATGAAAAAATGCTCAGCTTCACTAATCATCAGAGAAACGCACATCAAAACTTCAGTGAGAATACCACCTCACCCTGGTCCAAATGGCTATTATTAAAAAGTCAAAAAGAAAAGGGAATGCTTGTAACACTGTTGGTGGGAATATAAGCTAGTTCGACCTCTGTGGAAATCAGAATGGAGATTCCTCAGATAATTAGAAATAGAGCTGCCGTTCAACACAGCAATCCTACTTCTTGGGATATACTCTTAGGAACAAAATCGCTCTACCAAAAAGACGTCTGCACTTGCATGTTTATTGTAGTGCTATTCACAATAGCAAAAACATGGAACCAATCCAGATGCCCATTGAAGGTGCACTGGATAAAGAAAATGTGTTACACATACACTAAGGAATACTACTCAGCCATAAAGATGAACAAACCAAACCTATGTCCTTTGTAGCAACATGGATGCAGCAGAGACCATTACTCTAAGTGAATTATCACAAAAACAAAAAACAGAATACCACACGTTCTCACTCATAAGTGGGCCCTAAACACTGGGCACATGGACACAAAGGCAGGAACAACGGACACTGGATACTGCTAAAGGAGGGAGGCGGGGGTGGGATAAGGATACAAAACCACCCACTGGATAACATGCCCACTCCTGGGGGAGTGCAGGGAGGGGGCTGGTCAGAAGCCCAAACCTTGTCTTCATGCAATATACTTATGTAACAAATTCACACATGGACCCAATGAGTCTAAAATTAAAAATCATAAAACACAGGAAGATTTTTTTTTTTAGTTGGAGTTTCACTGTGTCACCCAGGCTGGAGTGCAGTGGCACATTCACAGCCACCGCAGCCTCGACCTGCTGGGCTCAGGGGATCCTTCTACCTCAGCCTTCCAGGTAACTGGAACTACAGGCACGTGCTACCATGCCCAGCTAATTTTTTGATTTATTGTAGAGATGAGGTCTCACCATGTTGCTCAGGCTAGTCTCGAACCTGTGGACTCAGGAAATCCTCTTGCCTCAGCCTCCCAAAGTGTTGGGATTATAGGCTTGAGCCACTGCACCTGGCCACGCAGGGAGATTATAATCACAAAAAAAATTATAATCACAAAAAAAAAGGTGTTAGTAAGACAGCTAGAACCACATCACAGTAGGACTTGGCTTTTGCAGAATGAAAAAAGGGAGCAAAAGAATGGTGGGATTTGACTTAGGTTAAAAGAACTGCCCTGGCTGTGGTGTAGAGAAAAGACTTACTAAGGAAAAGTGAACAGCCTCCCTGTGGGATCCCCCTGTGAGAACTAGAACTAGTAAATAAAAAATGCAAATCTTTTTGAGGAAGGCTAAAAAGGAAAGATAATCACCAGCTGAAATCCCAGGGAGAATCAGTCCAAAATTAAATGAAGACCCACAGCTCCTCAATGCAAGATTCAGAACCCTTTACATGACCCCATGCTACCATCTTTAAAAAAAAAAATTAACTCCTACTATAATTACTTCGATGTAAACTGATTTGATATGGAATATATAAGTCTCACTCCTTCCCTGGCTAGAATGCTAGTAACCAGCTGTGCCTTCCTTTACTTTACCCACACAGTATTCATTCTGTCATCCAGTCCACGTATCCTGAGCACCTTCTCCCTAGCCAGTCCTGATTTACATGCTGGGATGAGTCTAAGAAGAATGAGTGTTGGAGTAAGAAGGAAACTCCAAATATTGTCAAAAAGACAGTATGCTAGAGAAATGAGGATCTGGCTGGAGATGGCTTAGTTCATTGGCTCATTTATTCATTTAACAAATTTTTATTGAGCATTTGTTATGCACTCAGCAGATATGAATGAAATTTGTGGAGTCTGTGCTCTTATATTCTAGCAGGGAGTCTAGCCATAGATGAGTAATTGTAACAGTTTCCTGAGTGTCCCAGAGCTCAGCAGCAGAGACTCTCAGAGCAGAATAAAGCCATTGCAGTAGCAGGCCTGCAGGAGCAGGGGGATTGTGAAGGAGGTAAGGTCTCTAGGGCACAGAGTGAGAGGTGAGTAGGGCAGCTAGAAGGAGGGAAACTGAGTCCTACTTCTTCAGAATCCAGGGCAGATCATCAAGGAGAATCTTAGGGCTTGGTGCTGTCAAATTAGATGCAAAAGAAAGTCAATTTATCAGTCAGAAGAGATGATCACCTGGGTGCTTAATTCTAACTAAGATGATTAGGCCTCATCTCCCTATCCCCCAACCCCCGGCCCCAATTCTGATCCCATTGGTCTGGGGTAGAGGCTGAGCACTGATATTTCTTTAAAAGTTCCCCAGGATATATAAAGTACAGCCAGGGTGGAGAAACCCTGTAGTAAGCAGAGAACTCTGAGAGACATATACCTGAGCACCCATGGCATCCCAGCACCATCCCATCAGGACTGGCTAGGGAGAAGGTGCTCAGGATATGTGGTCTGGATGAAGAAATGAATAATGTGTGAGTGAAGTAAAGGAAGGCACAGCTGGTTACTAGAATTCTAGCCAGGGTAGGAGTAAGACTGACCTTATGCTGATCTCCTGACCTCCATCCCTCCTATGGACAGGATTGGCCCAGAGCTGGAGCAAAATACAGCCTCATTGAGAACACCATAAAGAAGAGAGGGAAGACAGGGTGGTGGGATGGAGGGGATTAACAGCCCATTACAGATCAGTGACTGTGCGAAGAATTTCAAACACACATTAATGACTACTAAGCTTGATTGGCGATATCCCATCTTTATTAAAGTGTCTCATCTTTATGTTAGTGGCCCTCCTCCCTCCACCACTACAGACACTAGTGACTTTCTATTAAAGAGGAGAGTAGTGGGAGAAGGAAGAGAGGGAATCAAGTTATTAAACAAGATGGAGTAAATGAGGGAACACAAAAGTGAGAACTAAAACCACCATCTTTCAGCCAGGCAGACCCTAGAATCTACTGAGAGAAGCTGCCTCTCCCCACCACCCCCATTCCATACCCCTACTATCAGAAAGACTTCTCTCCTCACCATATATTACACCCATTTTAAGTGATGTAAGATTCTTCCACGTATCTATGTACTTCTCATGAGCAAAGCACTTTATGTATATATATATTTTAAAGATGTGGGGTACAGTTCAGGGTTAGATACACATGTGGTCATTGTACAGGTAAAGTTTGGGCCTCCCTTTAGTCCCCACTTCGCCTGGTTTGAAATCGGGTACCCTTACTGATGCTGTGTTCCTCCCCCCACCGGCAATTTCCTACTACTGCCAATCCCTTTCTTATAGTATTATAATAAATATTTGGGGTCCATTTATAAGTGAGTACATATGATACTCAGACCTTTGTTTCTGTAATGGATCACGGAGTGTTATAGACTTTAAATCCGTCCAAGTTGCTGTGAAGTCTATAACTTTGTTTTTCTTTATGACTGTGTGGAAAACAATGTGGTGATTCTTAAAAAATCTGAAACTCAACCTTCCATGCAACCCTGCACTTCACATCTTTAATGCCCCCCTCTTCTTCTGAACACCCCATCCCTCTGGTTGCAGATGGGCAACTGATCTCTGTCAAGAGGGTTCATGCTTGGCCAGTGAGGGAAAGACACTCAACTATAATTTCAGCAAAGAACCCAGGAGGCCAGGCCCCTGCTCTTGTATTCTGGCCATGAGAACTCCTGAGAATCTGTTGGACTTGGTTCTTAAACTCTGGTCCCCAAACTCTGAAGACCCTCCATTGTAATGGAGAATCATTATATTTGTTTTTTGTTTTTATTTTAGATTCAGAGGGTACACACGCATGTTTGCTACATGGGCATATTGTGTACTGTTAGCAATTGGGTCTCAGGCCACCCATTCCCTAGATAGTGAACGCTGTGCCCATAGGTAGTTTCTGAGCCCTAACTTCCCTCTCCCTCTCCCCTTACTGGTGTCCCCAGTATCTATTATTTCCATCTTTGAGACTGTTTAGCTCCCACATAGGAGTAAGAACATGAGGTGTTTGATTTTCTGTTTCTGAGTCAGTTTGCTTAGGATGATGATCTCCAGCTCCATCCATGTTGCTGCAAAGGACATGATTTCATTCTTTTGTATGGCTGCATTATATTTGTTTCCCAGGTATTTTGTGCTTTGCTTCTAAAACTCTGTCTTCTAAACCTCACCTAAATTCTCTGCCCGTTCATATTCAGTGGATGGGAAGCCCAGCACTATGGGACCCCATCCCAAGCTGGGAAACAGAAGCAAGGGACCCTGTGTACCCAGTGTCAAAGGAAAAGCCTGGTGCCCTCACCTCTCTCCCTTCACATGAAACCTCTGCTGTGTGTTGGAAGGCAGAGCTGTGGATGAGGCTCACACAGTAGGCAAAGAGGTTAATTTAAGGCTGCAGCTACAGGATGTGGGAGATAATGAAGGGTAGAGGAAAGAGATTAATAACAGAGCAAGGTCAAGCTCACTGCTGTGGAAAGGCTTTCTGAGATCACCTAATCCTCTGTATTTCAAACTTTTTTTTTTAAAGCAGTTAAACTTTTTTATTTTGGTATAAAAACCTTAAATGGAACTCCGTCTAAGGTACAACTATTCTGATTGAACCAAGAGGAGGAAGCAGGATTTGGGGTGGGAGTTGGACCATGAGCTGGACACTCACTCAGTCTACCCACCAGTTCCAAAAATCCTCAAGGCACCTACGTATAACTTTGAGATTCAGGCTTTCATTTGAAAAACCAGTGACCTAGCCCAAATTTTCTTTTCTTTTCTTGGAATAGGAGTCTCACTCTGTTGCCCAGGCTGGAGTGCAGTGGCACACTCACAGCGGCCGTAGCCTCGACCTGCTGGGCTCAGGTGATCCTTCCGCCTCAGTCTTTCAAGTAGCTGGAACTACGAGTGTGTGCCACCACACCCGGCTAATTTTGTTTTATTTATTGTAGAGAAGAGGTCTCGCCAATTTGCCCAGGCTGGTCTCGAACCTGTGGGCTCAGGCAATCCTCTCGCCTCCGTCTCCCAAAGTGCTGGGATTACAGGCATGAGCCATTGCGCCCGGCTAAACTTTTTACGTATGGAAAAACTGGGTAATCTGTCCAGGGTCCTCACTGAATCAGTGGTGGCACCAGCACTAGAACTTGAGCTCACTCCCAACCCAGTTCTCCACCCCTCCCACCAACTGACTGGGACCCCCCACGGTCCTCGGGCCCACCAAGGGAACCTTAGACAGAGCTACGGAAGGAGAACTGCAGGTAGATGATCAGCAGCAGGACCGTGGCCCAAAACAGACACCAAGGGATGGAGAAGAAGTTGCAGCCTGAGCCGGTCTCGGCCTGCGGCTTGGTGGGGCTGGGCGCCCGGGTGAAGGTGTAGGTGGTCGCCTCCTCCTCCAGCAGCTTCTCGCTGGGCTTCCAGTGCACGATGCCCTCCTGGCAGGCCTCGCAGAACTCACCGCGGTGCCGCCGAGTGTCCTGACGGCTGGCCACGTGGATGCGGTACTGGCCTCCGCGCTCGCCGTAGCATTGCTCGCGCAGGCTGGTGATGAGGTTGTCCACCAGGCTCTCGATGTTCTCCTCCAGCATGCTCGACTCGTCCAGCCGCGCCGTGCCGCACTCGTAGCATAGCTGCTTGAAGACGCGCATGCGCACAGATCCCGCCCGCTGGGCGCGGTCCAGGTACATGTGGAAGAGGATGACCACGTGGGGCGACTGCCAGGTGTGCCAGCACCAGGAACAGTGGAACCTGCAGGGACGGGAAGAGGAAGGAGGAGAGGACAGTGTGGAGGTGGTGGAAACTACCCCAGGAAGGTGACGGGATTTGAGGTTGGAGGTGGAGGCGGTGTGTTACTTGGGCAGAGCCTGGAGGTGGAGGCGGTGTGTTGCTGGCTCCCTGGGCTCATTAATTTTCCCCAGGAGGCTGCGCAGGCTGCCCCCTAGTGAGTGCCCCTGGGACTAGAGAGGGCTCCTGGGCCCCACCTGGCATCCAGCAGTACTCCACCTCCTCAGTGCTTTTCAAGGCCTCAGTTCCCTCCAGCCTAGTGCCTTCAGGCCTCGCCCCTGGCCATTTCTCGCTGAGCGCCATTCCTATTCCTCATCTGTAAAATGCACGTGGCGCACTAAATGAGTTATTCCTGCTCATTCCTCCTGTGAGTTGACAGCAGGGATGGCCCACACCAGACAAGAAATACATAACCCATTGCACATTCTTATCTGTCATCCCCGACTGTGAACAGGCTCCAGCCCAACACCATTATCACCTGTCAGCCTCCAGGCTAGTGCCAGAGTTAATGCATCCCAAGGCCTGGAAGAGGAGATTGTCTATGCCTAAAATGTTCCCCAGGGCCATAGTCTCCCAGGCCTGACTGGGTCCAGCTGAGAATCACAGGCACTGAGTATGGGGGAGCAGCAAGCCCTAGTAGCCACACAGTCCCACAAGCCTTCTAGGTCTTAGAGAAGTCCCTGAGTTTCCCCAGCAAGTGTCCAGTCCATGGTGCCTTGCCTGTCAGCTGATTAAGGAACTTCACATTTTCATTCTTTCCTTGTTTATTCACATCTTTGGGGGACTGGTTCTTCCTCTCAGACCAGACTACAAAACTTGGATTGAAAAATGTCAGAATTAGAGGGACCTAGAAATCACCTAATTAATCCTCTGTTTTACTCTGAGACAAAGAGAGTGAGAGAGGCATCCATGTACATACAGTTAGTTGAAGGCAGAACCAGGGCCCAGCACAAAACAGTTGCCAGTAATGTTTCTTGAATTGAATCAAACTGAATGGACTGTACCAGGGCAGGCAGGAAGGCCTTGCTTCTAATCCCCAAACTGCACCACTCAGTCTCCCCATTTTGTGTCCCAAAGATAAGTCTTTATACTATAGACCAATGGACAATTGTGCTACAAAATCATCTCAGATATTATTGTACATATAGATCACCTAGGGATCCTCTTAAAATCAAATTCTGATTCAAGTCCAAAATGGGGCCCAAGATTCTGCCTTTCTAACAAGTTCCAGGTGATGCCAATGCTGTTCTGTGGACCACAGGCTAATCTCTGATTTTATAAATGGAGAAAGTGGGGTCCAAGAAGAAAACTGAATTGTTCAAGGGCCATGGAGCTAATAATAGAGGCAGTTTCTAGCACACTGCATGTGTTCAATATTTTAAATTAAATCAAGCTAAATTAAATAGATTTAAACTGAGCTATCCCAGGACCAGAGCACAAACCTTTTGACCCCCAATAGACTTCAAACTCTCCTTCTCTGGTTTTCAACTACCTTTTCTTTTTCTTTTTCTTTTTTCTTTTTTCTTTTTTTTTTTTTTTGAGTCAAGATCTCACTCTGCCACCCAGGCTGCAGTGCAGCAGCAAGTTGATGGCATACCGCAGTCTCAGCCTCCTAGGTTCAAGCAATCCTTTCACCTCAGCCTCCTAAGTAGCTGGGAGTATAAGTGTGTAACACCACGCCTGGCTAATTTTTTAAATTCTTTGTAGAAATGGGGTTTCGTTACGTTGCCTAGGCTGGTCTCAAACTCCTGGATCAAAGCAGTCTTCTTGCCTCAGCCTCCCAAAGTGCTGAGATTACAGGCAATGAGCCACCTTTCCTGACCTTGGTTTTCCACTACTTTTTAAGAGATTATTAAAATCTGAAAATATGTAAAATGTCAGAATTTAGAACTCATAATTATTATTCTTCCTCTTTATTTTCCAGATGGGGAAACTGTGACTCAGGAGAGTTACACAGGTGATCAGTGGAAGAGCTAGAATCAAGTGTCCCAACTTCCAGGTTGGAATTCTTTCTCTGTCTCCAATTCTACACTAGCCTAGCAGTGAGTCTGAAGTGAACAGCTGGGTCTGTGTGTCCCACCTCTCCTTGGAAGGTACCTCAGGGCTAGGGACTCAGAGGCTGGATACATGGCCCCTGCTTCCTGGACTACTCACCTGCCTGAAGCATGCAACTCCAGATACTGCTTCCAGCCAGGGGCCAGTACATTGTGCTTGAGGTTGGGGTCCATGATGAGGTCCCAGCTGTCGGCCGGCTTTGCCTCCTCCATCTTCTCATAGAAGATTTTCTTCCACTCATCAGTGGTCACACTTTTACACATGGTCTCCTCAGTAGTGAGAGAAGGCAAGCTCCACCTTAGTGAGAACACGGAGAACGAGGGCAGGTGCAGGGCAGGGCAGCGCAGTCTCCACGGTCTAAAAATCCTCATCGACAGGACCAGAAGGAAGCAGGACCCAGCTCCCTCCTTTGTCCGCAGTGGAACCTGTTTCCACGGCAACCAGGCAGGGTGCCAGAAGACAGAGCCTGGGGAGGAGGGAGTCTCTGAAGGGGATTTCAGGGCCTTGAACTGAGACTGCAGAGGCAGGGTTTGTGGGTCTATATGATTTGAGACAGGGTTGGGGAACCTGAGTGGAGGCTGAGCTTCAGACCATCTCAGCCTGCCCCGCAAAGGGTATGGGAAAGCAAGGACTTGGGAGCTGGCTCAGTTTCACCTAGCTGCCCCCTTGAGGCATCATCAGCATCTGGCTGCTATGGTAACCATGATGCCCTATGGAGCCAAGGAGAAAAAAAGGATGGGGAGATGGGGATGTAGTAGACGGACTACATAAATAATAAATAATCAGCTCTCCCTAGGCATCCCTACCCGTCTTATGACCAGCACTTTTGCCATTTTTAAAACGCAATTGGAAGTCCCTTAAACCATGATTACTATTGCCACAGTATAGACCCTGGGATTCACCTAACCTATGCATGGCAGAGCCTGTATCCAAATCCAGGCTGTTGACCCCAGACAAGTACATTAATTCACTCATTTCAAACATACCCAGCCATGTGGGTAGGCTTTGCAGGAATGTGCCAGGTTCTATGCCAGTGCTTGTAATTGAATGTGTCCCAATAACCATAATGCAGTGGGATCCATGATGTAATGGTCATGTACAAGAGCAATGCACAAAGGTAGGAGTCATTGCATCAGCCAGCCAGATTATAGAAAAGCAGAAGAGGAACACTAACCTCAGGTAAAACAGCCGAAGGTCCCTCTCCTATTTTTTTTAATAAACTACTTTTTCTTTTAAAGTCATATGGGTTTATTATAGAAAAATTTTAAAATATAGATTAAATAAAACAAAACTATGACTCTTGTATAATACCTTACCCAAGATGACTTCTGTTAATAGTACGATATACATATTCTGTGCATGTATGTGGGTATATACACACGTATTGTACACGCCACATTGTGACATATTTTTAATAGCAAATATCATGAAATTTTTTAGGTTATTGATATTATCTCATAGTGGCACCTTGTCAGCTACCTATATTCTGTTATATGAATGGACATAATTTGTTTAGCCAATCCTGTATTTGGGGGCATTATGGTTTTATTTCATTTTCTCACATTACACTCTTACCACCTATTTGTATAAAACTTGTTGGTGAAGCTCACAGGCCTGCATTCCAGGCAGCGGTAGATGATGCTTTCTGCAGCTGGAAAACACATCTCTTGACTCCACTCTCTCAAAAAGCTTTGTGTGGCTGGCAGAATCTGAGGAGGCCATTCACACTATGAATTTGAATAGCCTGCAGATCCTGAAGTTCAGGGATTAAAAAGAAGGACCTGAAAATCAAATCTCCCGTAAGATACCAGAGATCAACTTCCAAATGCTCCTTTTGCCTCTTCATAAAACTTGATGCCTTGATTTACTTTATTTTAACCTCAGTTTATTCATCTTGGCAATGGGATAACAACAAAGCAGTATCTGTAGGGATTAAAAGCAGGGATGTGGAATGACTTGCTTAGTTTTTTGGTTTTTGTTGTTTTTAATTTCATAGGTAGCCATTCTGCTACATTTAATGTCCATCTTTTCATTCTGGTAAAAACATGCATTTATGTTTATGTGAATCTATTTTTAATTTGTATAGTGATAGCAATTACTATAAGTACTTACTAGGTGCTAGGCATTGTTCTAAGAGCTTTGTAAATATTATTTCATCCTAATAGCAACCTTTATAGGCAGATAATATCAGCAAAAGTTCCATTTTACAGCTATGAAAGCTAAAGCAAAGAGGTTAGATTACTTGCCCAAGATTCAACAGCTAATCATTAGTCAAACTGGGATTTGAACCTACATGATTGTCTACAAAACCCCAGCTTTAGCTGTTATGATGCCTAGCATGGAATATAAACATAACATCTGCTATTTAAATGTGTGTTTCCAACTCAGTGTATAGACCTATGAAACAACTGCTACAATCAAGATAGAGGATATTTCTATCACCCTCCAAAATTTCTTCTTGTTCCTTTTCTGTCCAACCCTCTTTTTACCCTTGGCTCCAGTCAATTCTTGTCTGCTTTTTTGCCACAGCTTTTTTCATTGTCTAGAATTTTCTATAAATGCAACCATATTTTTTTTTTTTTTGAGTTGTAGTTTCACTCTGCCCTCATGGCCACCGCAGCCTCAACCTGCTGAGCTCAGGTGATCCTTCTGCCTCAGCCTTCCAAGTGGCTGGAACTACAGGCACATGCCACCATGCCCAGCTAATTTTCTTATTTATTGTAGAGATGAGGCCTTGCCAAGTTGCCCGGGCTGGTCTCAAATCTGTGGGCTCAGGCAATCCTCTCACCTCAGCCTCCCAAAGTGCTGGGATTATAGACGTGAGCCAACGCACCCGGCCATGTGATCATATTCTTATTGCTGGTTTCTAACACTCAACACAATAATTTTGGCATTAATTCATTCTTATTGTGTACATGAGTAATTTTTATTGACTAATATTCCATTGCATGAACTTACCACTTTTAAAAAATTCATCACCTGTTGGTGAACATCTGAATTGTTTCCAAGTTTTGCTCATTGTGCATAAAGCCGCTATGGATTGTTTCTAGTTTTTAGTTATTGTGCATAAAACATCTTTTTTTTTTTTGAGTTGGAGTCTCACTCTGTCGACCAGGCTGGAGTGCAGTGGCCGCTCCCAGCCACCGAAGCCTCGACCTGCTGGGCTCCAGCGATCCTTCTACCTCAGCCTTCCAAGTAGCTGGAACTACAGGCGTGCGCTACCACGCCCGGCTAATTTTTTTGATTTATTGTAGAGATGAGGTCTTGCCAACTTGCCCAGGTGGGTCTCAAACCCGTGGGCTCAGGCAATTTATTCACCTCAGCCTCCCAAAGGCGCGGGATTACAGGCTGAGCCACCGAGCCCGGCTTGCATAAAACTTCTATAAATATTTGTGTACATGTCTTCAAAAAATAAAAATAAAAAATAAATGTGTGCTTCTTCTCATCACTAAATGTGGCCATTCCAGACTCCATTAATTGCAAATGAAGTCTATCAAATGGTTCACTAGACCACACTGAGGCCACATCCCCCATTCCCCCATTCTCTACCTTGGGAAGGAGTGAGTCGCACTTGACCCACCAGGCTCTCTGTTACTGCTGGGGATGCTGCCGCTGCTGCGGAATTTAATAAAACAATAGTGTCCACAGACCCCTGATGTTCAATGTAAATGTTTTAGAGCTGAAAGAGACATTCAACTTGAAATCTTACCAAAGAAAATATAGTATGGAAAGTCATCTCTGGGCACACCAATCTTGTAAAGCTGCAATCATTTGATGCCAGTCACCTGGCTCAATGGAATGAGCACTGAACTGGGAGTTGAGACACAAATACTACCCAGCTCTGCTACTGGGTGGCTTTGTGACCTTGAGAAAGTCATTCCCTTCTCTTGGCCTCAGTTTCTCCATGTGTTCAATGAAGAATTAGAGCAGATGACAACTGTAAATTCTCCTCTGACTATAGCATTATACTTAGAAACCTGAATCCTGGAAGGGCAGGAGATAGGATGTAGGCCACTGGATGAAAGAAGGAAGTCAACATTCTTGCTTCTGAATTAAGACAGTCAACACCCAAATAAGTAAACTAACTTATCCAGCCTCAGAGGTGTGATGGGAGCTGCCTCAGGTGGGACCCACTGACCAAGGTGAGAACAGAGGCTGGGCGCCTTCCCAGCCAGTATGTGAAGCTGAGAGGAGCTTATAATAGAGTGTTACCCAACACCCGAAACAAGGCCTCTACAAGTACTTTTCAGTTGTTGCTACAATAAACAATATGATGAAAACAAGAAGACAGAAAGTAAGAATCACTAGAGGTTGTGTGTGTGTGTGTGTGTCCAGCTGATGCAATCCCCATTGGCACAAATTAAGTTTAATTTAGAACCTGAGCTTGCTATGCATAGCCAATGTAATGCATCCTTCTGTGTGGCAGAGTGTTTTCTCTAATAAAGTATTTCTATCAAGCCAAAAAAGAAACAACACTGTGATATTGCCACTTTCTATCAAATGACCTCTGATGCCATGGTATCCACAGTGTAGAGATTGCCAATGTAGATGTCACCTTGTTGGGCTCACTTTTGGTCCATGTCTTAAAGTTTGTGATCATAGTTAGAAGTGCATAAAATGATTTAAAACTAATTCCCAACCAGAAAAAACGAGTAATGAAAAGAAAAGAGAGAAAACTATGCCTCTAATTTGTTATTTGGTGTCATAGAAAATATTTTATAAAGGTTATTTTTCTACTACTATCTAAATGCTATTAAAATAAACATTGTCACTCTTGAAATGATGCACTAATGAAAAATATTCTCAGCTAGGGGCAGTTCCCTACAACTAAGTGGCATTTTGGAAGGGGAAGGAGTGTGTTTTGGGACTGGACCAATGACTCGAAGCTGCTACTGATTCTCTGTTGCCTAGGGACCAAGGATCTAAATGTGCCTGATTTTCCCAACAAAAAAACTTTCCTCTCAGAATTTCCATACTCTTGCTAAGCCAGAACAGTAAGCCCCTCCATAATCTGTTGGTTTAATGGTATGAAAAACCCAGGTAGTAGGTTCAACTTTCAGTTTAAAGGAACCATGGTTTTCTTCCCTGATGGAAACGACCCTTCCTTGGGAACCAAGATCTCTAAATCAGCAAAGTCCAAAGTTGTAGGCACAGAAACAAAAAAAAAGTCGAGGTGTTGTGGCTTACAACTGTAATCTCAACGTTTTGGAAGGTCAAGATGGGAGGATCACTTGAGACCAGGAGTTCAAGAACAGCCTGGGCAACCCTAGCGAGAGCCCTGTCTCTACTAAACAAATACATTATCCAGGTGTAGTTGTGTGCATCTTTAGTTTTAGCTACTCTGGAGGCTGAGGCCAGAAAATTGCTTGAGTTTGAGGCTTCACTGAGCTGTGATCATGCCACTGCAGCCTGGTGACAGAGTGAGACCCCAAAACCAAAACCAAAACAGCAACAAAATTGCCAGTCTACCACTAAGGATAATTTTGGTAATCATTCCCTTTTCTGCCTTTTAATTCTCGGAACTGAGAAAAACAGCAGTGGTTGCTAATTCAGAGCATATGCCACATCTTGGAAAACATTTCAAAGACTGTCCCATTGTTCAGTCAGGCCAGCTGCTTCAGGGTAATGGGCAATATGATAAGATTAATGAATTCCACAAAAATGAGCTCATTGTCAGATTTCATTTACTTTAAACTGGGTTGTCAGCCAGAAGTAATGCTGTATGGAATAGCACATCGGTAAATAAGGTGTTCTCCAAGTCCATTGGTTGAGTGCCCTAATGCCAATAGCAGAGATCAAGAATGAACCCTTGATTAGGGTATAAGTCCATAGGGAACCAGTCAACCACCTGTTGGTAGGTTGATTACACTGAGCTATTTTCATCAGAGAAGCAACAGAGTTTTGTTTTCACTAAAATAGACAATTACCATGGATATGAACTTGCCTTCCTTCACAGTGCTGCTGCCATTTGTGAAACTTTCATAATACTTGACTCATTATTATGGTATGCCTCCACCTGGACCTCTCCACCTCCCCTTTTGCTGCTTAGACTTCCTCACTGTGTGGTGGTTAGTTTCCAAGAAGGTGCCTTCTCAGAGGAAAAAAATGGAAGCTTCCTGACCTCTCCAGGATAGTCAGAAATTCTAGAATATCATTCTCTTGTCACGTTCTATTGGCCAAAGTAATCATAGGACCAGCCTGATGGGAAATGCCTGTGCCTATAAGGAAGGGAAGAAATTGGCGGCAGCCATCTTTGGAGACTCTTAATCACAGTGCTTGATTACTTTTCTTCATCCTTCAAAAAGCTTAGTGCTTGAGAAAACTACATCAAATGTTATGATGCAAGTAGAGACTGACATTATTTTTCATAAAGTAAACTAAGGATCAGAAAGGCAAAGTAGTCAGAGTAAATTAATTCAGCAAGCCCAATCCCAAAACATAGCCAGAAAGGAACAGTGGGGTTGCACTCTGTGGAACACAACAAAGGAAAGCATTACGGGTACTACCATCCACCCCTGCATGTCCAGTCATGAAGTGCAGGAATCTCTTCCTCTCCTTCCTCTCCTTCACCCACTATAGCTATTGAGCTTCTCTTAAAAGCTTTCATTCAGCTTTGTGAGGCCTAGGAGCCTACCATCAGCCAGGCCCTTCAGAGCTACACAGCCCAAAACATAAACTCCCTTTGTCTTCATTGTCTTGAACTCTTATCCCCATAAAACTCTGCTTACTTTTAAATGATGATCTTGTCCTTGACAAGGACATTTATCAGAAAGTGTTCTATAACTATTACCAAGGGAACAGTGCCATGATCCAGTAGGTCAAAGAAGAGTATACTCGAGAGACATTACCAAGTCCTCAAGAACTAATTTCCCCATTTTCAGAGTATTTTATTCAGTATAAAAGACAAATTCCTTCCCCTTATTCTGAAGAAGAGGCAAGGCAACATAATATAGGAGGAAGCAGCAATTTTATTCATTTATTTATTTTTAAAAACTCTCAATTCTCAACTACTCTGTGCCAGGTTCTATACTAGGCACATGGGATATAAAGATGAATTAGTCTCACCCATTCCATGTCCAGTGAACATAAATAGTCAGGTGACCCAGACTAACCCAAAGTCTTTTATGACCTATGACATGTTCCTGTTGCCTGGCAGTCACTGCCATGGAAAGATCAGACTGTGTCCCCTAGAGATTGGCTTCCAGCTTGCAGCTGTTCAACTCTAACAACCTGGTTTTTCATGGAATGTCTAGTGAAAAACGAAGGTACAGTACATTATCAGAAAATCTTATTGTGGTTGAACGTCATACTCACAGAGTTCAAAGAAAACGGTACAATTTTCCTTTATTTCTCCATCAAGTCTCCCATCAGTCCATTGATAATCTATCTAGAATGCATGTTCAGAATTTTCCCTCCATTTTCTGTTCTCCTTTCAGTCTTCTCCTCATTGAGCTCTTCTGCTTTCTCTTCAGGTCCCTGCTTCAACTATCAGAGTGGACCATCTACAAGCTAATACCCTTTCTCCCACTAATACTGACCACCTCACAACTGCCATTTGCTACTGTGCTAACAAAGTTCCTGTCCCTTTGTTCTATAAAATCAAAACCATCTGCTCACTAGGGTAGAGAGAAGAAAAAAACTACAAGATAGCGGAGAAGGAAAACTGCATACCAATGTACACTGGCATTTGAACATGACCTTTCCAAGAAGACCAATAAAACAAGAAAGGTTGGTTATCTGCTTTGGAAATGAGGAGGAACTTCTCTGGACTGCAGATGTGCATTTCACAGTAGTCACAGGATAATCCTGAATCACATTTGCATTTGATTAATTTGAGTGAGTCTTTGTCACATGACCTGGAAATACAAAGATGTATAGGACAGCATCAAAAAATAAAAGGAGTCTTGGAAATTACTTAATCCAATCCTGAACAGATGTGCCAGTAACTCTGAGACATCTCAAGTGAAGCCTTAGATAGGCATTAAGATTATCAGCTTTTAATTTAATATGAAGATGACTCTTTATTTAGAATAAAGAGTCTGTCTGTCTTCAGGCAGATCCAACAATCTGAGTTTAGAATTACTACTGAAGTCTGATGCCCATTGAGAGTCAAGCGATTATCCAGTCTGAACATGAACACCTCCAGTCATGTGGAGTTCTTGCTCCAGAGGTAGCAGCTCTATCTAACCTCTGGGTGTTAAAAAGCTCTTCTTTGTGTTTTGCAATTACAGAGCACTTAAAGTGCCAGCCCAGAGTAAGCCAGCAACAAATATTAACTACTTTCAGAGGGGTAAAAAGGATGTTGTAGGATTTTATTTTATTAGAAACCTCTGTTTATAATTTGCAAAATCTGTATTTCCAGAACACCACTTCTGATTGTATTCTTTAAACATGAAGCTTTTATTATAAATATGTAACTGAAACACAACTTCACAAAAAGACAGAGTATTATTTATTCTATTCTTTGACATAATTTTCTATAATGGCAAAGCTGGTCTCTATTTGTTAATCTGAGTACCATGGAAACTTTCAAGCATATAAAAAAAGCAAAACAAACAATGAAACGCCACATACCCATCACCCAGCTTTAATAACTATTAGTCATCTTCCATTCTAAATCCTTTTATTTACCATAATGTCTGAGATTTCCTTCAAATAATAAGGGTAGGGGTATAGATGAAACATAACTGATCATGAGTTGATAATTGTTGAGGCTGAATAGTAGACACATGGGTGTTTATTATATTATTCTCTCTACTTTTGCATGTTGAAACTTTCCAGAATAGAAAACAAATAAATAAATAAGCATTTTTTCTTTTGTTTATTTTATTAGTCAAAGTTTTCCAAAGACGTGGAACAAATAGGAAGGAGACAGAGAAACAGAGAGAGAGAGAGGGGAGAGAGAGGAGAGAGAGAGAGAGAGAGACAGAGAGAGAGAGAGAGAAAGAGAGATTATTATAAAGAAGAATTGGCTCACATGATTATGAAGACATGGTTATGAAGTCCCGCAATTTGTCATCTGCAAGCTGGAGACTCAGGAAGGCTGGTGGTATAGTTACAGTTCAAGTCCTAAAGTTTGAGAATCAAGAGCACTAATAGTCTAAATTCCAGTCCAAAGAATGTCCCAGTTCAGGTAGTCAGCCAAGACAGTAAATTCTCCCTTCTTCTACCGTTTTGTTCTATTCTGTCCCTCAGCAGACTGGATAATGCCCACCCCACACTGAGGAGGGCAATCTAATTTATTCAGTCTACAGATTCAAATGCTAATCTCATTCAGAAACACCTCAGACACACTGAAAAATAATGTTTAACCAATTATCAGGGTACCCCCACAGCCCTGTCAAGTTGACACATAAAGCTAACCATCGTTATCCTCTTCTAAGTTTTTACTTTCAAAACAGTGAAGCCATATTCTTGTCTCTAGTAGCTGTGGGCTTCTAGTTAAATCTTTTATAGTTTCAATTTTTCCATATATGTTTCTTTTACTGTAATGACAACCATAAATATAAAATAGTTCAAACATGCTCCTCTTAGACCCCACGTATACTTACCAGCACATGTCTATATGTGAAAAACACAGTATACACATAAGTAGGTAATTAGCATAGGAAATGGGTCTATTAACCAGGAACCTAGCTTCTCAGACCAAAAAAAAAAATTCTATTAAAGAAATTTGACAATCCTGACGAACCATAAAGCTAAATAAAAGTTTTTAAAAGTTTAAAAGTTAAATAAATTTCAAGCCGGCTCAGTGGCTCAGCCTGTAATCCCACGCTTTGGGAGCCTGAGGTGAGTGAATTGCCTGAGTCCGCGGGTTCGAGACCCGCCTGGGCAACTTGGCGAGACCTCATCTCTACAATAAATCAAAAAATTAGTCGGGCGTGGTAGCGCATGCCTGTAGTTCCAGCTACTTGGAAGGCTGAAGCAGGATTGCCGGAGCCCAGCAGGTCAAGCCTGTGGTGGCCAGGAGTGTACCACTGCACTCTAGTCTGGGTGACAGAGTGAGACTCCAACTCAAAAAAAATAAAATAAAATAAAATAAAAATAAATTTCAATTTGCATAACATCCGTCCATTGAGTAGGTCCTATGTGCTGAATGCTTACAGGCTGTGGAGACACAGGACAAACTGCACTTCACTTTGCTCTCTCACACCAATGTTCAGGTAAGCTTCCTTTTTATTTTTAAATTAATGCCTTATTTTGATAGTTTTAGGAGTCACAAGTGATTTTTGGTTACATGGATGTATTGTATAGTGGCGAAGAAGTCTGGGCTTTAAGTATACTCATCACTCCCACTAGTGCACATTGTACCCAATAGAAGGTTTGTCATACCTGCCCCCCTTCCCTCATTCCCCCTTTTGAGTCTTCAGTGTCCATTAAACCATTCTAGATGCCTTTGCAGACCTTTGGCTCAGCTCTCATTTATAAGTAAGAACATGCCGTATTTGGTTTTCCATCCCTCCGTGACTTCTCTTAGGATAATGGTCTCTAAATTTTATAGTGTTGATAAAAATAAAAGACCACAGTGATTTCCAACATCTAGACTATTGCTGACATATAGTAAATGTTCAATAAATGTTTGTCGAATGACTAAAGAGCAAGTGCATTGTTGGATAGTATGATCTATTGTCCAACTTCTCAACAAGAAATTAATTATTGAAAGGTGGCTTTTGAATGTGGTGGAAAAAAAATAGGGAAGATTTACCCTTCCATTTTCATATTTCCAAGGCCTTGACTTTTGACTGGTTTTGGTTTGGAGGGTAATTTGGAAGCTTTTATGTAATGTTTGGGTTGCAATATTTGACATAAGTGAATGAGATCAGAGGGTCATGTACCGCATGCAAACAGGACAAAAGATAGTGGAACAACCAGGTGCATCCTTCACTGTTCTCACATTAGTTGTTGAGTCACTGCTTTAGCAAAAACTGCTCTCACTTTATCTTGGAATCCCATGTTGACCTTTCAAGGATCTAAGTGATTCAGGAGAAGAGAGGCAAAGGACTCCTCAAACTCCACTTTTTCTCTTTGATGTCCCAGAGCAGACATTTTCTGTCCTGGGACCCAAGATTAACTTTTGTATGAATGAGGGAGAGAAGCTCCATGGAGAGAGAACCCCCATCTACACACACCGGAGGCAGGTCCTTCCCTTGAGATAGGTATAGGCCACACCTACTTCAAGACTAGGGTGGCAGGATGCCAGACACAGCCTGGAAGAGATATAGGAAAGTAAGTCCCAAGGCTAGAACTGGCAATGTCCCTGGACAGGGAGGCCAGCCAGCAGGGGAAGTGTGAGGTCAGTCTTACTACAGGCTTTCTAGCACAGCACCAAGAGCTGCACTTCCCCTATGTCAGCTTCTAGGAGCCAAGCCTCTGCTCAGGGAAACCTGGCAAACCCTGCACAGAGGGAAATGGCTTTCACACCAAGTAGAAGGCCAAGGAACATAAAGCTTCCTTATCTGAGTCCCCAAGGGGAATGGGTTCAAAAAGCCCAGTCAAATAAACACTCCAGCCCAGACAGGCCAAATCTGCACCATAGTCAATAACTGAGTCATACAAACCCCAGTGTTGCCTTCCAGGGCTGCTAACCCACGGCTGACTGTCTAAGGACTTTGGCACCCTTTTCAGTTTAGGCAATACCTTTACTATTTTTTTTGAACTTCTTGTCATTGTTTGACTGAATTGTATTTCAGACTTCTGAGACCCATGCTTCTGAAAGGAACTGGCATCTAGTATGATTAAGAGGTACTATGTTCCCCTGCCTATATATGCTAAGAGTATTTATTGTCTTCTCATATCAACTCTATGAAGTAGTTTCTTGTTTTCCCACCTTTCATGTGTGACTCAAATAAACCTTGAAGTAATTCAATAACTTGCCCTGGGTCACTTGGCCAGCAAGAGATTAAAAGGAGGATTTGAACCTTGGCAGCCTGATGGCAGCGTCCACTCACTTAACCAATAGGCAATGTAATAGCAGGATTAATTATTTGTCTACCCTAAGAAAAGGTAAGCTCTCAGAGGCCCACATCTGGTTTACTCACTGACACAATCCCAGCATCAAGTAAAGCATCAAAGAAAGTTGAAGTTGAATGAATGAAATAAAATCCTCCCTACACTGGGAAGATTCTCCCGCTGATCCTGTGGGAATACGCTCTCTCTTCTAGGCCACTAAAAGCCCTTTCTGGTACTTCTATTACATTGCCATATATTTTGTGAATGAGTAAGTTGTGACTGTGACAACAATTCTAATGGTTCACAAGCTCCTTAAGAGCAGGGGATGTGTCTGCCAGAACTGCATGGACTTAGTGCTCCTGCTTGTGAACCCAGGGTGACTTGCAGTGGGTAAGGAGAGATCTGTTGTACCCTAAGAAGCACAGCTATACGTCCTGCCCTCAGGAACCCTGCAATTAGATTGGAAAACTATGTCACACATTCATCATGCCCTCTAACTTCACAGAAGAAGCAAAGGAGCACATCTCCAAATTTACTCTCTACATGCTAAGTAACCTGCCACTTAGAGACTGCCTGCCAAGGGCATGATTATCTCATTCTCAATCTGTGGAAAAAGACAGTGATGTGTCCCTTGGGTAATGGTATTTGCAGACATTTCATAGAGTACTGAACTAAGTAATTCACCAAGTGGAGGGAAAATTTGCTAACGCATGAGTCCATCACTGTTGTTCCTGGGCTTTTTCCACTGATTGTCTGGGGATCACATCTGTTGTGCCATGATGACACAGGTTCAGACACTCCAGTCTTACGAGAGAGATGAAGACAGTGGATTCTGGAATCAGCCTGTCAGCATTCAAATCCTGGCTTCACTGCTAACTGATTGTGTGATAATTGACCAAATGACTTGATTTTTCTAGGTCTCAATGTCCCATCTGTGAAATTAATGGTAGCCACTTTATAAACCTGTAGGGATTAAATGGTGTAGTATGTCAGAGTTCTTAGAATAATATTTACTATAGTAAATGTTGAATAAATGTTAGTAGTTATTATATTATTTCTGACCTAAAATGAGCTTTAAAGATTACCTACTGAGGTGAGTGGATTGCCCAAGCCCGCGGGTTCAAGACCCGCCTGGGCAAGCGAGACCTCATCTCTACAATAAATCAAAAAATCAGCCAGGCGTGGTAGCACGCGCCTGTAGTTCCAGCTACTTGGAAGGCTGAGGTGGAAGGATCACCGGAGCCCAGCAGGTCGAGGCTGCAGGGGCCAGAAGCGGCCACTGCACTCCAGTCTGGGCGACGGTGTGTGACTCCAACTCAAAAAAAAAAAAAAAAAAATTGCCTACATCTATCTTTCCTCCCTCCTTCTCTCTCTTCCTTCCTTCTTTCCTTCCCCCCTTTCTTTTTTGAGTCAGGGTCTCACTGTCTCTCAAGCTAGAGCACAGTGGCACAATCATGGCTCATTACAGCCTCGACTTCCTATACTCAGGCAATCCTCTTGCCTCAGCCTCCCAAGTAGCTGGGAATACAAGCGCATGCTACCATGCCTGGTTAATCTTTTATACAGACAAGGTCTCATTATGTAAACTCCTAGGCTCAAGCAATCCTCCCACCTTGGCCTCCCAAAGTGCTAGGATTACAGATGTGAGTCACTGTTTACTCTTTTTAAATATGTACATATAGAATATTGAGGTTAAAAAAAAAATCAGTATTTTTCTTAACATATTTTATAAGAGCGCTCTGAAGCTAATCATATTTGAGGGGGGAAAAAAATCTCCAAATCCATGCACCTGATAACAAATATCTTAACAGAATAAAGAATCAAACACAAACTTTACTGATGATATATTACATGCATGCTTTCTCCCAGATCTTAAAAATCTACAGGCAAGGATAAGGAACCCTTCATAAACAAGCAGTCCAACTTAGGAAAGTCTGCTCCTCAGGCATGCTGTATAAAGGGAGATGGAATCTGATTATCAGAGAGATTCACATAAGCAAGCATGTAAACATCTCGTCTCCAAAGCCTGAGAGAGAGAGCCCTGCAAAACGACACACAGCAGCAGGGGCTAGCCTACACTGAACTGGCCTATGAGCTTTGAGAGCCAAGTCCTACTGTTTTACCAAAATGCGAACTTCAGTTTGAATAACTGGAAGAAGCCAAATATAAAACTGCTTTAAAAAAATGCATTAGCCAACAGTCTGATTTTACTTTTGAGACATCAATTTTTAAATTAAATCTAAAAAGTATAATACCATGTTTACAAATTTTGTTTACCTGCTGGGGAAATACTTATTGCTATTCAGAAGACATGCAGCACCATCAAGTGTATGTCTAGTATAGTCTATAGCAGGACACTACAAAAGAAAGAATATAGAAATGCATCAACAAAGAGCTCTACCTCTTAGATTAGGTATATTCATGATATTGATATCTTATTCCAAAGACATGAGCATATTCAAAGAAAAAAGTCCCTTACAATTTCAGAATAACCATAAAATACAATGTTACATCAATAAAGATGGCTTTATTATCCCCATGAACTACTAACAGCACAATTCTAGGTAATATATAAACCAGTCTCCCATTTTTACTCCCAACATTGTACCTAGAAAAAAACATTCAGAGGTGGGAAGAATCCCTGATTATCTAATCCAACCTTTACAACTGAGAAACAAGTTTTGAATCGTCTGCAACTTACACAAGAACATACTAGTAGGAAGTAGGACTAAAAAACAATAACCTAGATACACTGGTTGCTGTCTAATGATTTATACTTTACCAAACAGTCCATAAGCCTTCCTCCCTTCACAAATATCTCCATGGACCACTGCCTTCTTACATCCTAGAAAATATCCCTTATTCTATCTCTAGCACTCGATTACCAATCTAGCACAGCTCTCTACAGAACATTCTCCTGAACTGCCTACGAATTTTAAAGGTTCTTTATATTTTAATAAATGTCATATCCTATTCTATTTATCAGAAATAATCAAACTTACTGCCTCATGGCAAATCAGCAAACTTATTAAAGGAAAAACAAAGGAAAAATAAAACTGCAAAGAAGTAATTCTCCTCATCCAGTCCTCCTGAGGGCAGACAGGGAGAAGCATCAAGGAAAAGAAGAACTGTTCGGAACCAACCAGGGAGTCAACCAGAAAGTAAAAACAACTAGAGAAAGGAGTAACAGTGACTCTAGTTCAATAACTCTACCAAGTAATTAGAATATCGTTCAAGTGTTGAAACCGAAGCTGTTACTTAGAAATGACGACAACTACTAAATATGGCTTAGTGCCATCGCAATACACAAAGATTCTCTAAACAAAAAAAGTACTTTTCTAACTACATAGTCATATGAACTTATGGTTTAGTCAACTCATTGCCAAAAACAATATCATGAGCAATACTTACTGGAAAAACTATCTTTCTCCAGATACCTGACAGCAGATTATCTGATTAAAAATTAATATCCCAAGTCACTGTGTTTCTCCTATCTGTCATTTGGTTATACCATTGGACAGTTTTACAACCTTTAAACCAAAACTATCAATAGAAATATAGTTCATCCTTGAATAACATGGGTTTGAACTGTGTGGGTCCACTTATGCTCAGATCTCCTTTCATCTTTGCCCTGGAAACAGCAAGATCAATCCCTCCTCCTCCTCAGCCTACTCAACATGACAGCAATGAGGATATATTTTCTCTTATAATTTTTTTAACAATATTTTCATTTCTTTAGTTTGCTGTAAGACTATAGCATATAATACACATATATAAAATATAACATATATGTTTATCAACTTTTTTTTTTAAATATTCAATTTTTTTTGTGATATTGTGGAGTACAGTTAAGGGTTAGGTATACAAATATGTCTCGTTCAGGCACCCTTGTTGATAAGAAGTGTCCCCCTATCCCCAGACAGGTATTTACTACCATTAATCCCTTCCCCTATCCCTCCCCCACCCCATAGTTTTCCACCACTGTCAGTCATTTTCTTGTGGTAATACATTGGATGCTCAAGGTCTACTATATGAGTAAGAACACGTGATACTCAGTTTTTTGTTTCTGTGAGAGGTCACTCAGTATTACAGACTCTAGTTCCATCCAGGTTGCTGCGAAATTCATGATTTCGTTCTTTTTTTTTTTTTTTGAGTTGGAGTCTCACTCCGTTGCCCAGACTGGAGTGCAGTGGCCACTCCCGGCCACCGCAGCCTCAACCTGCTGGGTTCCGGTGATCTTTCTGCCTCGGCCTTCCAAGTAGCTGGAACTACAGGCGTGCGCTACCACGCCCAGCTAATTTTTTGATGTATTGTAGAGACGAGGTCTCACCAAGTTGCCCAGGTGGGTCTCGAACCCATGGGCTCAGGCAATCCACTCACCTCAGCCTCCCAAGGCACGGGATTACAGGCTGAGCCACCGAGCCCAGCTGATTTCGTTCTTTTTTATGGCTGCGTAGTATTCCATTGTGTATATGTACCACATTTTTTTAATCCAGTCCTCTTTTGATGGACAGCAAGGTTGCTTCCAGGTTCTTGCTATTGTGAACAATGCTGCAATAAACATACGAGTTCAGGTATCTTTTTTATAGAGTGATTTAAGTTCTTTAGGGTATATTCCCAGTAGGGAGATCGCGGGGTCATATGGGAAGTTGGTGTTTAGAGCTTTTAGGAATCGCCACACTGCTTTCCACAGAGGTTGCACTAGTTTACACTCCCACCAACAGTGTAGAAGTATTCCCTTTATGCCACATCCTCTCCAGCAAATGTTATTTTTTGAGTTATTGATAATTGCCATTCTGACTGGA
>CAUYQG010014200.1:0-12417 GCA_963574415.1 Tarsius wallacei | reverse complement strand
CCCCCCCCCCCCCCCCCCCCCCCCCCCCCCCCCCCCCCCCCCCCCCCCCCCCCCCCCCCCCCCCCACCGTTCTTGACCATAAAATTAGATATTTGTTACAGAAGATTTAGAAAATATAGAAAAGTATAAAAAAGGTGGTAGCTTTAATCTTACCACTTAACATTTTGTTATATATCCTTTCAGATTTTTTCTCAGCTTATATATGTTTGGGCATGCATAAAAGCTTGCACTGTTATGATTATGATATTTAATCTTATCCAGAAGAATAGAGTATGTCTGTCTGCATTCCATTACAAATAACCAGTTGGATTAATCTATTCTGCTGTTAATGTTATTAATTTATTTTTACTTTTATCTTTTAATTCCTTTGTCCTTCTTTATGTATATTTCTTTGGTTTCCTCCTAGTTTCTTGAGTAAAATTCTTTATTCATTTAACTTGTCCTTTCTTGGTTAATAATGAAAGCATTTAAAGGTATGAGTCTACCCTTTCTTGTAGCTTTGGTTAAATAAAGACAATAAAACCTTTTGGGATAAATTAAAACTAATTCGAAGAAAAAGGAAAGTATTTGCATTCTCTGTAGAATTCAAGTCAAAATATTTGTTTAAAATCAAGCTGGTATTAATATTATAGAATCAAACTGTTATTGTTCATATATTCCATATCTTATTGCCTACTAACTAGATTATCAAATCCTGACAGGAGGATGAAAAAGGCCCTAGCTAATATTTTTAGGTAAGAGTTTGCGGTAAAGATAGGGGCATGGTATCACATAGGATTTATTTTATATATATCCAGAACTTAACGTCTGTGATTTTTCTGTTGTCTTACATGCACAGAGACTGATTTGTAATTGCGGTGAACTTAAAAGCTTGCACTGTTATGATTATGCTAATCTTTCTGCCTATTTATATTACCATAGAAAAACCCAGACCTCCTAAATGCACTGATAGTTTATTGTATCTCTACTGCAGAATATCGATTATTCCACCAGCAAACATGAACTCTAATGATAATATTTAAGAGACTCATGTCCAAAGGAAGACAGCAGTACTCTTAGCATAAAATTATAATGAAGGATATGAGTACTGGACTGGGTCCTCTTGACTTACCCAGTGACTGATTTTATGACTTGGGCAGTTCCCTTTACACTGTGCAATGTTGAATAGAAGTGTAATGGTGGATGGATCCTAGTCTTGTACCTAGAATAGAAAAGGAAACATTTAACATTTCATTGTAGGCATTTGATATATACCCTTTATTATATTATACGAGTATCTTGCTAAGAGGTGCTTGTTTGGCTTGTTGTTTTGTGTGTGTGGTTTTTGTTTGTTTGGTTGATCGGTTGGTTTTTTCAGAGACAGTCTCGCTCTGTCGCCCAGGCTGGAGTATAGTATGCAATCATAGTTTTCAGCAGCCTCAAACTCCTGGACTCAAGCAATACTCCCGCCCCAGGCTCCTGGGCAGCTGGGATTTCAGGCCCGATCTACCACACCTGGCTGTTTGGCTTGTTTTTAAAGGATGAAGATTTTTTGTAGCATAAAAGCGACATGATCTGATAGTTTTTATGTAATCTTATGGGGTTTTTCTCCTTTGATTTGTTAATGAGGTGAATTATAATAATATGTTTTCTAAGGTAGTCTAGTGTTAAATCATCTTGTATTCCTAGAGTAAATCCTGATTCTTCAATTCTCAGCTGTCTCACTTGACATTTTTACTTGGAACTTTCAAATATAACTGTCTTAAGCAGATGTCAGAGTGACTGTCCCATTAATCACCAAGTAACAACTTTTACCCCTTGAGCACCACGTTCATTCAGTGTAATTTTGGCAGAAAATTGGTAGGGCTTTTACAATAATTGTGTGAGTGTTTTGTAGGCTTTTTCTTCCTCTTGTTTCTTTGTGTTCAGCAGTTTGCTAATCTCCCCATTCTTTTCAGCTTTTCTGAAATACACCATATGCATTTTGCTGGCAGCTTAATCTGTGGTCATATGACACACCTCTGTACAACTTTGAGTGAAGGTCTGATTTCTGTAGAACCCAAAACCCATCTCCTGTGAGCCATACCTATACCTAGCCAGCAAGCACCATGTAGTTGTATGGGATTATTATTCTTCTAAACTATAACACAATTTGGCTTTAATTTTTTTTTTTTTTTTTTTTACTTCAACTTTTCAGTTGTTTGGGATCTTGATTTCAAGTTAGAATATCTTTTCTAGGCTTGAAACCTAGAAGTGTTAAAAGAAAAATACGTATTTCTTTCCTCCCGAGATTGAAAGCTTGTAGTTGGTATCCTTAGAAACTCAGGGTTCTCTTTTAGAAGAGTAAGAAGATTATAAATAGCTACTCAGTGTGAGTGGTCAGGGCAACCAGTAGAGGCAAATGACCAGTATGTAACCAGTATTGGTCTGTTCCTGGGGCCAAACTGATTTAGAGTAACCACTGGCCAGAAATGGCAGAAACAGAATGTGAGAGAAAGATGTGATAAGTAAGATTATCCTGTAGCTGTTGACATCAGAATAGGGGCCTTAAGGGGCTGGTTTAAGTAGTCAGGTGGTCTAGAAGTATATCCAAGTGATGCTTTCGACTATGAGAAACAGAAAGCCCCACTGTCAATGACATAAACCAGTAGATACTCCCTGTGCTCCCAGAACCTAGAACCTAAGGTCAGGGGATGAGTGGTCACCAGCTATGGTGCAGGGGCTCTATAGTGCCCAGACTGTGGCTGATAGCTCTGTGATTCTCATCCTCCTGCTCAACATCATCAAGCAACTCAGCACCACATGCTGGTGGCTCGAGGCAGGCATGTCTCCCTGGACACCGTGGTCCTGTGGGGAAAGTGTTTTCTCCCAGCAGCTCCTCTAGGAACTTTTCCTTTATATCTGATTGGTCGGAACCAGGTCACACGGCCACCCCCAGCCCACTTCTCTTGAAATGACAAAATGGCAGCCTGATTCTTGAACAAAATTAGGATTCTCTTAGGAAGAAAAGGGAGAGGGTGGCTTTGGGTTGGGTAATGAGCACTGTTTGCCCCCCACCAGGTTTCCACCCCCTCACTTTTCTCCACAAAGAACAACAATCTAATCATGCAGATCTTTTCAGTGTTGCCCATCGCACTAAATGCTTCTCCCAGTGGCCTGGGTCCCGCTTGCACCTCCAGCCTCAGTCCTGCTACCTCCCTCCTTGCCAGGCCCAGCGAGGACAGTTCTTACCTGACTTGGTGTGTTTTTTCAGGGGGACCTCTCTTCCTAAAGGGCCTGCCCCACTCCCACCCCAACTGCCTGGTCTCTCCTGAAGAATTCGGTTTCAGCCAGGCACGATGGCTTATGCCTGTAATCCCAGCACTTTGGGAGGCAGAGGTGAGAGGTTTTCCTGAGCTCAGGGTTATGAGACCAGCCTGAGCAACATGGGAGACCTCATCTCTACAATAAGTTAAAAAATCAGCCAGGCAGGGTAGCACATGCCTGTGGTTCCAGCTACTTGGAAGACTGAGGTGGAAGGACCACCTGAGCCCAGCAGGTCAAGGCTGTGGTGGCCATGAGCGTGTCACTGCACTTCAGCCTGAGCGACAGAGTGAGACTCTAGCTAAAAAAAAAAAAAAAAAAGGATTCGGTCTCAGCTATTGGGTCTTTTCTTCGGAGAGGCCTCCACCTCTGTGGGCCTTCAGCTCTGGGGTCACTCTCGCAGACTTTCCAGACAGACTACATTCAGTACATAATATCATAGCTCAACCAGCGTGAAAGCCGGTTGCCAATCCCCAGTGCCGTGGAGGGGCTCAGAAGTATTGGTGAATCTCTTTGGTGGAGTCAAGGGGAACCTTAGGGAACTCTCCTGCCTGAAAGATGACCGGCAGCAGCTGGAGAGTTGGTTAAGGTTACTTAGCTGAAAACATGGAGACTTTAGTCATCTTCAATTCAGATATAATTTACCCCACTCTGGCAACTCTCTTTGGCGAGACAGAGGCCTGTGATTTCATGCTGGGAAGAAGGCATGTCAGAAACTTCTCTAAGCAGAGTCTGCTTTCCAGCTTCCTCTTGCAAGCTGAGAGGAGGTGGAAGTCAAGAGGAGGCATGTTGGGAGGCAGCCTGGGGAGAGGCCGATAGGCTCTACCAGGAAGCCTCTGATAGCCAAGCTGACCGTTGCCTCCAGCCTGGCTGTATAACCCTGCTCTGTACTGAGAGCTGAATCTTGTGGAGATTAAACTACAAAGCCAGAATGTCTGTGCATCCTGTATTATGTGAGACATAACAGTCATGTGGTCTAGAGCTTGTGACAGTCACATGTTGGCATGTCTGCCAGATCCCCCCAGATCTCTGCTTTTGAAGTCATGTGGAAAGGAGCGGAAGCTGAACCTGCGGGTTTAGTGAGATGACTGGATGGTTTGAGAAGAGTGGTCTTGCCAGTGGGACCAGATGCTTGGAACCTTGTAGCCCTCTCCCTACACTTCCATTCCCCAGGGGGGCTGCATCTCCCCCTGGACCCGTCATTGGCTACTGCTCCCTTTTCTGGGTTTCCTCGCCTGACCCTGCTTCCCTCCTGATGGCCTCATTTTTCTCTTTAGACGTGTCAATATATTTAGTGAGGTGAGAACTGAGCATGATCTTTTCCTTTCCCTTGATCTCAGGGCCTGCTGTGAGCCCCAGTATTGCCCGAGCACTTCCCTCTCCTGTGTACATCCTTGAGAAGCACCTAGGAGAGGCACTGGTGCTGACCCATGCCTACCATGTTCCAGTCCCTGCTTCTGAAGATCTCCCACAAGTTCCCTGAGGATTTTCATCCTCATCTTTGAGTTTTCCATCAACCTTTTTTTTTTCTTTTCTTTTTTTTAAGTCAGAGTCTCACTCTGTCGCCCAGGCTGGAGTACAGTGGCATGCACGCTCACGGCCATCCCAGCGTTGACCTTCTGGGCTCCAGCGATCCTTCCACCTCAGCCTTCCGAGTAGCTGGAACTACAGGCACACGCTACCACGCCCGGCTAATTTTTTTTTATTTTTATTGTAGAAACAAGGTCTCGGCAAGTTGCCTGGGCTGGTCTCAAACCCGCAGGCTCAGGCAATCCACTTGCCTCGGCCTTCCAAAGTGCTGGGATTACAGGCTGAGCCACCGAGCCCGGCCACCTTTTATTTTTCTATAGCAGAAGTGTAAATAAACTAGCGTATCTGCCTCTCCCTTGGTAGCAGCACTGTAAGAAGTAATACTTCAAATTTAGGTTAGTAAGAATAAAATATAACTGTCTATCATCAGTATTTGTTCATAACAGGGCCAAGGACTAAGCAGAGGGAGTTTTTTAATAGCCAAGCCAGATGTCAAAACAAAAACATTATACATTTTTACTCATGGTAAAGTTACTCAAGCTATCATTCCAGGTTTATTTACTCTTATACCATATATAATTTAAGCACTGCAATTCCTTCATATATTAGGTGTTCAGTAAATACTTGTTAGATGAACAAATGAATGAATGAATATCAGAAAAACTTTATACAGGAGAGAGGCTGCTGTAATTATTTCAGTATGTTAAAAATAAAGTTTATTGTATTTTAATAATAGCTAATATTTTAGTGCTTTATATATGCTGGGTACTCTTACAGCCTTTAGATTATTTAATCTCATTTAATCATCATAATCATATGCTATAGATTTTGTCATTAACTAATATTTTTTCAGTTGAACAAACAGGCAGAGAATAATTATTCACCCAATTAGTTATTTAATCAAGCCAGGATTCAAAGTTGGGCCTGACCTTAGAACTCTTCATTCGTAATTACTAATTTATACTGCTTCCCAGTTACCTAAAAGCAAAGAAGAGACAGAAAAAATAGACTTTGGGACTCTAATATACTGTCATCTTAAGGCCAAAGTCTTTTGGTTTGAAGAAAACCACCTTTGAAAGCCTCATTGAACTGTCAGAATTTTATTTGATTATAATACAATGGAGAAATTCACAGTAAAAACCTGAGTCATCAGGAATTGTTGTTTTGTTTGATTTCTAACCGTGAGGGGAGTGGGAGTTAGTTAACCAGGTGAATGGGTGGAGGTAGGAACTGTGGAAATGTTGCCCAAGAGAACTGCAAATCCTAAGGCCAGAAAGCCTGGCAAGCAAGGAAGTAATACAAGTAGTTTGTCCTTGCTGGAGTGCATAGGGTCCACTGGAAGTAGATGGGAGGAGATGACAGTCAAATAATTTGCTTTTGATTCCCAAGACAATGGGAACCTCTGAATAATGTTTTTAAATAGCAGCCTTGTTGAGATATAATTCACATAAAGTGTACAAGTCAGTGGTTTCTGGTATATTCACACAGTTGTGCAATCATTGCCCCAATCAATTTTAGAATATTTTTATCACCCCATAAAGAAACTTTATACCAATCAGTAATCACTCCCCAGTTCACCTCCCTCCCAGTCCCTGGAGACCACTAATCTACTTTTTGGCTCTGTGGGTTTGCCTCTTAATGGATATTTTATGTACATGGAATCATACTCTATATGGCCTTTTGTGTCTGGCTTGTTTCACTTAGCATGGTGTTTTTAAGATTTAATCCATGTTTCCATGTTGTAACTTGTATTCCTTTTTATGGCTAATAGTACACTAGATGGATATACCACATTTTGTCCGTCCATTCAGTTGATGAACATTTTGGGTAGTTTCCATTTTGAGTTATTATGAGTAATGTCGCTGTAAATGTTTGTGTGCAGGCTTTTGTGTGAATGTATGTTTTCATTTCTTTGGATATATGGATAGGAATGGAATTGCTGAGTCATGTAGTAATTCTTTATTTAACTTTTTGAAGAACTGCCAAACTTTTCCAAAGTGGCCACATCATTTTACATTTTCGCCGGCAATGTATGAGAGTTCCAGTTTCTCCACATACTCTTTAACACTTGTTATTATCTTTTCTTTTCTTTTTTTTTTTTTGAGTCAGAGTCTCACTCTGTTGTAGAGAAGAGGTCTCACCAAGTTGCCCAGGCTGGTCTCGAACCCCTGGGCTCAGGCAATCCTCTTGCCTAGGCCTCCCAAAGTGCTGGAATTACAGGCTTAAGCCACACGCCCAGCCTATCTTTTCTTAGTTAGCCATTCTAGTAGGTGTGAAGTCGTATCTTATTGTGGTTTGATTCTCATTTCCCTAAGAATATCATTTGTCAGTTCCCCAATGACTAATAATATTGAGTATTTTTTCATGTGCTTATTTTCCAGGTGTATGTCTTCTTTGCAGAAATATCTATTTGAAAATTCTAGCTCATTTTTAATTGTGTTAGTTGTCATGAGAGTTCTTTATATACTTTGGATACAAATCTCCTTCCAAATAAATAATTTACAAATATTTCCTCTCATTTAGTGGGTTATTTTTTCACTATCTTAATAATGTCCTTTGTAGCACAGTTTTTAATTTTTGTTTTTATGAAGTCTAGTTTACTTTTTTTCCCTTTGGTTGTTTGTGCTTTTGGTGTGAGAAATTTTAGATAAGGGAGTGATAGAATCACATTTTCTATTTAGAAAGATTACGTTGGCTGCAGTTAGTAAGTAAGAATGAAAGACAACACAGGGAGTGGGATAGGTAGAAGGACAAGGATTGCATATTAAATATTTAGCAGGTAGGTACTGTAGGGTGTGGGAACTGATTTGATAGTCGGGGATAGTCAGGAATGTGCAGAAAAGAGGCATTTCAAGCCATTCATAGATCTCCAGATTGTGCGATTGATTATGTGGTTGTGCTGTTTCCTAAGAGAGGGAACATAGAACATGGAGCAGGATTTGGAAGGGAGAGTTGTCTAAGGACACCCAGGCCTGCAGGCCGAGTCTGCTGACAGCACCTGCTGATACAGCCACAGACCAGGGAGCCCTCTTTGCTTCTAGACCAAGAGTACCTCCAAAGCCAGCACCTAGTGCTTCAAGTGTCTCTTTGCCCCTCCAGGGCCTTTAGAAGCAGTGAAAGCATATCTAACCAAGATGTCCTACTAATGCATTTCACATTTGCTGTGGCTTGCTTCTCACTAGCGTTAGAAGAGGAAACATAATTGAAGATGGATAGGTGGGATTCTTAACTTCTTTCTACCATTCTCTGCCCTTGCAGACAACCTATTTTTTTAAGTATTCAATGCACAGTGGCTCATGCCTATAATCTCAACACTTTGGGAGGCAGAGGTTTGAGGATTGCCTGAGCTCGGTGGTTCAAGACCAACTTGGGCAACTTGGCAAGACCTCATCTCTACAATAAAATAAAAAAAATTATCTGGGCATGGTGGCACATGCCTATAGTTCTAGCTGCTTAGAAGGCTGAGGCGGAAGGATTGCCTGAGCCCAGCAGTTCGAGACTGTGATGGCCATGAGGATGCCACTGCACTCCAGCCTGGGTGACAGAGTGAGACTCCAACTAAAAAAAAAAGATAATTTTATTGAGTGGACAGTATAATCACCAAATTTAGTCAAAAGCCAAGTGAAATGACAAACATACTTACACATGAAGCAATTATGGAGGGTTTACTTTACAAGCCAAGTATCTTCCTATTGGTAATACCACTTCTCCATTTCTGCAGGTTTCTAACAGAACTATCTATACATCACTAATGTTACTGAAATGTATTCAGAATTTATTATAATGATCCAATTCTATATTTGCCTGTGTCTCTATAATACCATGTTATTGGGATGTGACTATTTGAATGAAGGATTAAATGATTTCTCAAAGTCAGGGCATAATTCTTCAAGATACTGTCTTTGCATGAGAACCCACTAAAAACAACTGTAGCACTGGAAAGTTTAAACCATATTTTTTTCTCATAGCATGCTTTTATTTTTAATGTACTGAATTCTTGGTTCTTTATATGTTGATAACATTGCTAGGTTAACTATAAACCCATTTCTTTATTATTCTTTTAGTCTGTGTTCTCTATTCGTATGGCTAGTTTATGCAGGATAAGACCTTGGCTCTTAGTTGATCTCCAGCTTGATTTCTTTTGTACTTTTGCTCATCATACTCAGCTAAACAAAGTCATACAGATGCCCCTGACAAAGATCTTTATTCAGTATAGTCAGATCTCCAGTGGTCAAACCATCATGACCAGTTGTTTACCCACCAGAAGAGAATGTAGATGGATGTGTGGCCCACCAGCACAAGAGTGCTCTGTCGTGTCTGCAGTGGGGGGTGCACCCCAGGACTGAAGCACAGTTTGGGGAGTGGCAGCCACTGACTGCGCCCATCTGGAGTCCCCCTCCAGGTGTCTCTGCTGAGAAGAACTGCCTTGCCCAAGGACTTTCCCCTGCTCAAGGTTACCACACACAGTGGCTCATCCACTGAATGGGATAAAGACCCAGTCCATGTTTCCATGGGGAGCAATGCCGGGGAGCGTCCTGGGTGCAGAACTCCCGTGGGATCGCCAAGACCTTTTCAGTGACAACCTTGCAGTTCCACTTTTGCCTCTGCTAGGTCCACTTTCTTCGCACTCCCGTGGGCATGGATCCCCCAGCGCCTTCAATAAACTCCCTGCACACACATTTCACCTCTAGGTGTTTCCTGGGGACTGACCCTGAGACCGTGCCTCTTCCCCAAGTTCAGTGTCTGCTGGACAGGTGGTGGTGACACTTGCTAAGCTTCTAGCCAAGTCTGCCTCAGAGCTGCCCTGCCTGTCCTCCCGGCCCTGCCCCGGGGCCTCTGCCGCCATCCGCCTTGGGCACATGGTAGAGCATCAGGAATGGCTTCACTGCCCTCTCTGCAGGAAGTACTGGCATTCCTGGGAAAATCACTTGCATCTACTCATAATCCTATTCTGTGAACCTCATTTCTAGAGAAAGTTGATCTTTGAAAATGACAGTGCTTGGAATGCGTGGAAGTGACTTCTTTTTTCAAGGGAAGCATTGAAAATTGCATTGCTGGGTATCTGGTAGTGTGACTCTTGGCCAGGAAAGCTAAACTCAAAAGAGCTGACAGCAGAAAAACCTGGGGCTCCCGCAGTCACTGAGGTATGGGGTTTTGGTCTCCGCCACTTGATACTCTGGGTTATTCTTTTCAAGTGATTTAATGTCTCCCTCTCTCCATTTGTCAATCTGTAAAATGAGTATAAAAATACCTGCCTGTTGTTATTGGCAAACCCTCATGAGAACAAGTTGTGAAACAACTTAAGGGTTTCTGGTTTTTGCTTTTTTTCCCTTCAATTTAAATAGAGAAAGATATATTCTGCAACATTTTGTTAAACTTGAGACTAGTATCCCAACATAAAGAAGGAAGAAATATGTGCATTTGAAACACTATACTGATCTGTCGGTGTGTGGACCCCAGCAGTCGGCACCCACCCTGTCACTGGGCTCCCTCCCCATGCCAAGTCAGCCCTGGGGGCCTGTGGCCATGACCTCCATGACATGGGAAGTGAAGGGAAGTTGGAGCCTCTGCGGGCCAGCAGCTCCCTATACACATGACCCTCCTGAGGTGCACCACCTCTGGGTCACCTCACTGCACTCTGCAGTTCTACTGCTGACCCATGGTAGTGCCAGCCAAATCACAGGCATATTCCAGACTTCAGACGACAGGCCCTCAGCCCAAGGATTCCACGGCACACAACCGGCAAGCTGTGCCCCAAGGGACCTCCTTTGTCCAGGAGGAAGGACTCAGAGCTGTCTTCTGTTGCTGCTTTTCAAATGCTTTCAGACATCAGCCTTCTAGAATCTAAAATGCAGTGCCTCTTTTCTCCTTAACCTCACCTTCTGTTTAGTAAAGTAGCTATCACTAAGATAGAAGACTTTTGTTTTTTGCCATGTATTGTGATTTTCTTGGTCAAATGGACCTGTATTCTATTAGTATTATCTAATATTGTCTACATGAGAGAAAGCATGGCTTTTATTGAGTGTAGAGTATGTGCAAGGCACTTGGTTAAACTCTCTAAGTGCATTATTTTATTTAACCACCCCCATTGTCAGATGAAGAAACTGAGGCAGAGGGATTAAATAAAAGCTTGATTTGGTGGAATTGGGATTTAAAGCCTGGCAGTCTGGCTCTAGAGTATGCATCCTTAGTCATTTTGATGTACCTCATCAACTTTCAAACTTTTGACCAAAACCTGCAATAATACATTTTACATTGCGATCCAGAGCCACACGCCTTTATAATCGAAACGCAAGTTTCACAAAACAGTGCTTTCACTTAACACAGGCATGCACTCAGGTTCTGTCCGTTGCTGGTTCTTCTCTTATTTCCTTCCTTCCCTCCCTCCTTCTCTCTCTTCCTGACTCTTTATCATAACTTTTCAGTTGAATAGCACTGCCTTCCAATACTTGTTCATCCATCCATCAAATATTCATTAAGTGCCTTCTGTATGTCTGACACTGTGTAGACACTGGGGATATAATGGTGAGTAAAGCAGACAAGGTCCCTGTCCCCACAGAGCTTACTGCCAGAAGGCTTTGCACATGAAATGTAACTGGGAAAATATTATATTGCATAAAAGACCCCCACCTCCTGCAAAATCTTGGAAGAAATCTACACAGTATTGACTTAGAGAAACTAAACTCAAAGGAGCTGGCCAGCTTAGATTGCCTGGTAAATATACAGCTATTTGTTAATATTAATTAAATGACTGTAGAAGAGGGACAATGTTGTTTACTACAGCATCTTCATAATAATAAAATACATAGTATATTCAGACATTGGAATACTGTACAGCAATTAAAGTAATGACCAGTCACGATGTGTTTCAATATAGATACATCTCAAAAACAGTTAAAAACAAGTTTCAAGAGCCTAATACGCATAGTATGGTAGAGGACAAAGCATATTAACATACAATGTTAATACTGGGCACTGCAAAAGTATGACAGTGTGATAGCATTTGTGTAAAAGTGTTAAAATGGCCGGGCC
Source organism: Tarsius wallacei (assembly GCA_963574415.1). NCBI lineage: Eukaryota > Metazoa > Chordata > Mammalia > Primates > Tarsiidae > Tarsius > Tarsius wallacei. The sequence continues at coordinate 573 of CAUYQG010014200.1, read as the reverse complement.
TGGTGGCTCAAGCCTGTAATCCCAGCACTTTGGGAAGCCGAGGTGAGAGGATTGCCTGAGCCAACGGGTTCAAGACCAGCCTGGGCAACTTGGCGAGGCCTCATCTCTACAATAAATAAAAAATTAGCCCGGCATGGTAGCGTGCCTGTAGTTTCAGCTACTTGGAAGACTGAGGCGGAAGGATCACCTGAGCCCAGTGGATTGACGCTGGGGTGGCCTTGAGCATGCCACTGCACTCCAGCACGGAGCAAGACTCCAGCTAAAAAAAAAAGTGTTAAAACATCTGGAACAAAGCTATGTATTATCATGGACACATGTATAGTAAAGATGATGAGCCATTCAGGGAATGACCACATATCAATTTTAGGATAATGCTAAACTACTCTCTGAGGTGGAAAGGAAGGTTGAGGCTTTAACAAATCTTGTTAGCCGGGCTCGGTGGCTCAGCCTGTAATCCCGCACCTTGGGAGGCTGAGGTGAGTGGATTGCCTGAGCCCGTGGGTTCGAGACCCGCCTGGGTAAGCGAGACCTCATCTCTACAATCAATCAAAAAATTAGCCGGGCATGGTAGCA